>OZ025240.1:96168685-96311185 GCA_964019155.1 Osedax fenrisi
ATTATTATAATTAATAATTAAATTATGATTATAATAATGATATAATTTAAACTCTATTATATTAAATATAGACACTATATATTATATAGAGTCTATATAATATAGTAATATAACATGAATCGTAAAAATTACCTAAATTGTATATTTATTAATATATTCAATATAATATTATATTCGTAATTTCAAATTAAATTTTCAAAATATTTTGTCACTAAAAATATACCGATAATAATACTAAAAGTATACTTAAAGTATACAATAAAGCTAATTAATTATTAAATTAATAATAATGTATTATATTATAATTATATATATTATAATTATATATATTATAATAATATATTATTATAATAATTATAACAATAATTCTTATTAAATTTATTTAAAGTTATTATCTTAGATAATTTTGGTAGATAATTATCTAATAATTAATTATTATCATAATATATATCACAATTGTATTATTATAAGTTATTAATTTTTAATAAATTACAATAGCTTATATTATATAAATTCTGATATGTATAAATTATGGCTTATGGAACAACCGTGAAATTTATAAACCGTACGAGAACAACAGTGAAATTATCTTTCGTGAAATATCCAACCGTGAAATATAATATATGATTTATATTGATATATATTATGTATATATACTTATAACATATTGTATATATATATTAAGTATGTAAATAAGTATAAATATTATAAAAATATATATGTTATTATGTAAAATATAAAACCTAAATTATATAGTATATTTTTGGAAAATTAAAATCTAATTATACTCTTAATTAATGTTAACGAAATACATATGATACATCACATTAATTTTATTATTAAATTTATAAATATACTATAGTATATATCTATGAATTTACGTAAATTACTAAATTATACGTAAATGCTCATCGTGGCCGCCGATACTTTTCAAAGTTCAAGTTAGGCGTTGCCTATATGTGTCAATCAAATACAACCGTTATGCTATATTGCACAATCAAAAATATGCTGAGCGAGTAACATCTATATAAATATAATACAATATACTTTTACAATAAAACACATATGCATATACCTTGTAAATTAAATATTCAATGTACAATATACATACGCATTTATTTTGTATAATTTACTTATTCAATTATAAAATACATGGTTTACATATACCCAATCATACACGCCTCGCGCTCGCACACACATTAGTATTTGTAACGTACCACAGTCCCATATGTATGCTTAATAAGCATTGCTTATACATGTAAATGCAGATGGTACGTGGTACGTTGGTATATCACATATGTTATAAAAACCACCAACGTCCATTCTATATGCTTATACAGATGGAAATGTGGTACGTTATATAAAACGCACCATAACATGTACATACAGACATATACATATCATAGATGTAAAGAAAGCTTTCTTATATAGATTATACATGTACATAAATAATTATATATATAGGTTTAGGAAACTATTTATTAAATATTAAAAATTATATACGTACGACGTTTGTTGAATTTTATTACAAATATATATATAGGTCACCAAGAGATTATAAATAAACAAAGCTTTCCCACTGCAATGAATCAATGTGTGATTCTTAAATTTCTACCTGCCACATATGTGATATAATATGTATATTTTTATATTATAAAGTGTTATACAATAGTTTATGAAATCTATATATATATATATATATATACAAACACGCACGTGTATTCACACACACACATTTAAGTTTTGTTAATTGAAACACACATATATACACATACATGTACAATAAGAGTGATTTAATTTTAAAAATCCAAAACCGGCACCGTAGATTCTATAGATATGATGTTCATGACAATATTTTTGTATTACGCATATAATTTGGTTCGATATTCGCGATGCGCTCATGGTTTTAAGAACCCAAAAAAAATTTAAATTTTTAATCTCGAAATTTTGCTACGCATGCGCAATTGATTTGTTTATATTTATTTATTGACGTTTATTTAAATTTTAATTTAAATTTTATTTCTAATTTAACGTAATGGATCTACGCAATACTATCACTGGTGGTTTATTTAACAAAAAGATAATGAGTAAATTTATCCAATTAGCTTCCAACATATGTAGATGTGTACTGTCATTTTCTTGAAGTATCTGCGATTGAGAAGTCTGAATATTGTGCTTTAAAGAAAACATCTGAAAATTTAATTAATATTTGGCATTCGGCCTCCTTACTACACCAAACAATTAAATCTACTCGTAGAAAGTTATCCCGGCATGTAGAGGCAATGAAGAATTTGAAAAAGAGCAAAAGAAAACTAAATTTTAACACAATTTGTGAAAAATACGTATCAAAATACAATACTCTTTTCGATATTTGCAGTTGCCAGTGTGAAAATAAGTGTACGTGTTTAAAACCAAACAGAATTCCGCCTATTGAAGTTCAATTCCTAACTGATCAGAGAACAAATCGTCTATTATACATAGATAGTACATGCACAGAAGGGACCTCCTATTAAAGTAGAAACGCTAGTAAGAGAATTCGTCTAGACATTCAAGATCAGTCTGCTGCCATTGCGTCTACGTCGTAAGTATTTTTATAAATAATTCAAATAATATTGTGTTTACTATTTATTCAACATAATGAATATACTTTTAAAACTTTATTAATGTTATTATAATCACATTATTTAATTATTATATTATATTATTAGAATTATTATAATTATTATATTATATTAATATTTATTTAAATAAATACATTATATTATATTAGATTATTTATCAATACTTGTAAACCTACTTTTATAATATTAATAAATATAATTTGATAATATAATTAATATAAATATTATATCACATTGGTTTGTTGTTGATTAATTGTATGTATTTATAAAAAATACTTTGATAATATATATATATAATTAAATTATAATTTATATTTAAATTATATAAATTTTAATTATATTATAATTTATATTCTTAGTATTTCTAATAGAAGTGTTATTAGCGATTGTATTTAAATAATAATACAATACTAATAATAATAATAATAATGTTAATACTAATAAAAACAATAATATAGTATTACTATAGTATTAACTTATTAGGAATATCACGTATTATTATATTACGTATTACGTATTACTTCAATAAGCGTTATTAAAATAATAATAATATTAAAATAATTAATGATGTATTTAAAAAATTAATTGTTGAGTGATATATCTTTGCTTTATCATATCATATATATATATATATATATATATATATATATATTGTATATCTGTTAATTCTGAATCAAGATCAAAAAATCTTGTATTACGATTACCATGAATATAATATTAGTAAATATAATACATATATTAAAATAATGCGTTTATAGAACTGCGAGAGTGCATTGCGAGCTCTTCGAACAACTTGACGAGGATGACGAGGCGTACACTTTTCGAGAAGAGGAGGACGATGAATACGTATATGAGGAAATATCGAGAACACGGTAATAATAATTTAGAACATATAATTATTAATTAGTCTATATATTTATATATATACAAATTACAAAATATACCTATATTATCTATTATATATATATATATATATATATATATATATATATATATATATATATATATATCCTAATTACATTTAATACTAATTTAATATTTAATTCCATTCATATTTTATATTTAGAAGTCTTCACATCTTTTATAAGAAGATGATCGCAAATGCCTAAAGATATGGTGTTCCCGATACAGCCCTGGCAGCTGTAATAAATGGATTTATGTACGACATCGGAAGGATAAGTCAATCTGATAGATCACATATAATCGACAGAAACGTGATCCGAACGCAGAGGAAACTCTACCGTGAAAAGAACACTCCGAACATTACCTCGTTAAGCGGACTCTACTTCGATGGGAAGAAAGATAGAACACTTCAGAAGGACGGTACTAAGCGCGTAGAAGAACATGTGACTCTAATAAACGAGCCTGGCAACCAGTACATTATGCACACGATTCCCCCCAACTCTACCGGTGATTCCGTTGCGGCATCAATAATTGAATCGTTGGGATCAGATGAGATGGCTGCTATAAAGGTCATCGGATGCGATGGTACCAGTGGAAACACAGGAATACACAAGGGAGTGATTACACGCATCGAGTCACACCTAAATAGAAAACTACACTGGAATGTTTGTATTATAATTCATTTAAATAGTTTACGATAACTTATTAATGATCTAATAGTAGTATAAACTCATTTCTTATAAGCTATAATTCTATAATATATATATATATATATATATATATATATAATATACATTATTTCATTATTCCAGATATGTCTTCTTCACCTAAATGAACTGCCTCTTCGTCACGTCTTCACCGAAATCGACGGTAGAACAACAGGACCTAACCTATACGAAGGGCCTATTGGTAAGAGTCTAGCAAGTTGTCTAGAGAGCCCGCCAGTCGACTTTAAGCCCATTACGATCGATGTCTCTTACATAAATACTCTCGAGAATATCGATGATATAAGTTCCGATCAAAAGTATCTACGTGATATCATCTTGTCAATACATCGGAACTCTTTGTCTGAGAGTATGGCCCGTCGTTCACCCGGTAAACTCGGTTATGCCAGATGGCTAACAGTGGGTAATCGTATTTTACGCCGCTATGTTTCCGAAATAGATCCGTCAAGTAACTTAATACTGCTTGCACGATTTGTTATCGAAGTTTACGCACGGTCATGGTTTGCTATAAAATCTAAGTCTTCTTTTAGCGAAGCACCTATACATATATTTAATATGATACGTTATGTCGCTGAGATAAATGATGAGCGCGTTACTAGAGTATGCCACAGAGTTATCCAACATAACGCATTTAGCCTTCACAGCGAAAATATGCTGTGCGCTATGCTGTGTGATGCTCGTCCAAATGTTCGACTCTTGGCTGTCAGGAGAATTATCGATTTACGTTTGACTAAATCTGCAGATGAATTTCGAAAATTTGTTAAACCCATCATTAACTTTGAAGCTGATGATTACTATCTTCTGATCAATGAGCATAACTGGATAGAGTCGACTCTCACTTCAAATTTTAATTCCTCGTACATGTCTTCCCTCACACATCAAGCATCATTCGCCCCCTTTACGTTTCCTCGCTATCCTTGTCATACGCAATCCGTTGAACGACACATTCGACTCGTCTCAGAAACAAGTGGCATGATTGCGTGTCCAAAAATGAGAGATGGCAGAATTAGCATTACTCTTGCAGAACGTGAAATTATGCCAAATTTCTGTTCGAAAAAAGATTTCATGTTTTAGTTTTCACGTCATTTTTATTTTTGTATATATATTAATTTTATTTTATATTTTGTCATATATATAAATATTTATTTTATATTTTGTCACATATATAAATTTGTATTTTATTTTATATTTCATTTCATTCATAATATATATATATATCTATTCATTGTCTAGTCATTATTTAAATCTTGAAACAAATATTTCATGTTTTAGTATTCACGTCATTTTTATTTGTGTATATATATTAATTTTATTTTATATTTTGTCATATATATAAATATTTATTTTATATTTTGTCACATATATAAATTTGTATTTTATTTTATATTTCATTTCATTCATAATATATATATATATATCTATTCATTGTCTAGTCATTATTTAAATCTTGAAACAAATATTTCATGTTTTAGTATTCACGTCATTTTTATTTGTGTATATATATTAATTTTATTTTATATTTTGTCATATATATAAATATTTATTTTATATTTTGTCACATATATAAATTTGTATTTTATTTTATATTTCATTTCATTCATAATATATATATATATATCTATTCATTGTCTAGTCATTATTTAAATCTTGAAATAAATATTTCATGTTTTAGTATTCACGTCATTTTTATTTGTGTATATATATTAATTTTATTTTATATTTTGTCATATATATAAATATTTATTTTATATTTTGTCACATATATAAATTTGTATTTTATTTTATATTTCATTTCATTCATAATATATATATATATATATATCTATTCATTGTCTAGTCATTATTTAAATCTTGAAACAAATATTTCATGTTTTAGTATTCACGTCATTTTTATTTGTGTATATATATTAATTTTATTTTATATTTTGTCATATATATAAATATTTATTTTATATTTTGTCACATATATAAATTTGTATTTTATTTTATATTTCATTTCATTCATAATATATATATATATCTATTCATTGTCTAGTCATTATTTAAATCTTGAAATAAATATTTCATGTTTTAGTATTCACGTCATTTTTATTTGTGTATATATATTAATTTTATTTTATATTTTGTCATATATATAAATATTTATTTTATATTTTGTCACATATATAAATTTGTATTTTATTTTATATTTCATTTCATTCATAATATATATATATATCTATTCATTGTCTAGTCATTATTTAAATCTTGAAACAAATATTTCATGTTTTAGTTTTCATGTCATTTTTATTTGTGTATATATATTAATTTTATTTTATATTTTGTCATATATATAAATATTTATTTTATATTTTGTCACATATATAAATTTGTATTTTATTTTATATTTCATTTCATTCATAATATATATATATATATATCTATTCATTGTCTAGTCATTCTTTAAATTTGATAATACAGATGAAACTTATTTATAAATGCAATAATCCTATAATGGATTATATTAATATATAGTAAATATTATCTAAAGTATCCCTAATTACAATATTAGTTATTTTATAATTAATTTAGAAAATAAAATGTGTATATATATATCTAATCATTGTCTAATCATTCTTTAAATTTGATAATACAGATGAAACTTATTCATAAAAGCTATAATCCTATAATGGATTATATTAATATATAGTAAATATTATCTAAAGTATCCCTAATTACAATATTAGTTATTTTATAATTAATTTAGAAAATAAAATAAAATTGTTATAAAAATAAAATTTTTATATAGATAACATTTTTCTAAAAATTAGGTAACTTTTATAATTTATTAAAATTATAAAGAGCTATTTTTTTTAATTTCTAATACTTGTACGATATAATATAACATCTTAAGATGAAGTAGGAAAAAAAAAAAAAAAAAAAATGTCAAATTTGTAAATATGCCAACTCTACAAAAAAATGTTCATTTATTGATGATTTTTGGTAATTATAATTTTTTTAGCCAAATTGTTATATATATTGATTAAGTAATTATTTTATTATTATATATAATATAAATTTATAAAATATATCCATTCTGTACAAAATTATGAGAGGTCAAAAAAATTTCTGGAAAATCCTATAATTTTAAAAAAAATCCTAGAAATAAAATTAATTTTGTTGTGAATTTATAATATTACAAGGAACTATACACATTACACATATTCTGAAAATTTCATGATTGTAGCTAAATATAACTGTTAAAAATATACATATTTATGTTTTTTTGGTATTTTCCTATCTATTCCCATGTTAAATGTTGTTAAATTTGACCAAGCTGGCGCATGTACAATATTGACCCAAATTAAAAAAAAAAATTTTTGTGTATTCTCTATACTCATATTTTGATATTCCAAATGCCGGTAAGGAATCGATAACCAATAGCATGTTTAAAATCACTCTTAATGTACAATGTACATACATATTACATACTCGAGAACACACACACATACCCGTATTTTCATGATTATTTATTTATAGGTATATATATATATATTATATTTATATAGATGTTACTCGTTCAGAATATTTTTGATTGTGCAATAGAGCGTAAAGTTTGCATTTGATATACACATATAGTCAACGCCTAATTTGAACTTCGAAAAGTATCGGCGGCCAATATGAGCATTCACGTATAATTAAGTAATTATCTTAAACTCATAGATATATACTATAGTATATTTATAAATTTAATAATAAAATTAATGTGATGTATTATATGTCTTTCGTTAACATTAATTAAAAGTATAATCAGATTTTAATTTTCCAAAAATATACTATATAATTTAGGTTTTATATTTTACATAATAACATATATATTTTTATAATATTTATACTTATTCACATACTTAATACATATACACTATGTTATACATATATATACATAATATATATCCATATAAAACATTTATAATTATTTCACGGTTGGAAATTTCACGAAAGATAATTTCACGCTTTTTCTTGTACGGTTTGTAAATTTCACGGTTGTTCTTGCACCCATAAATTATACTTATAATTATTAGAATACAAATTATAAATTATAATTTAAATAATCCACAACGAAATTCAATAATATTAAAATCTGATGTATGAATTCGTATTTAAATTTAAAAAAATGTCGTATAATATATTTATCATATTCAAAAAATCTATTATCACAACAGATCCGTGCCAATCTAAAGAGTTCGCTTGCCTAATTGAACTTCTAAAGAGGTCTTATGCCGTGTCGAGTTGATAAAGAGGTCGTCAGTCGTGCTAATATTCTAAAGAATTCATCTACCATGTCAAGCCATAATAGAGTGGATGTACGTATTCTTATTTAAATTTAAGAAAAATGTTGTATAATAATCTTTTATCATATTCAAAAAATCTATTATCACAACAGATCCGTGCCAATCTAAAGAGTTCGCTTGCCGTATTGAACTGCTAAAGAGGTCTTATGCCGTGTCGAGTTGATAAAAGGTCGTCAGTCGTGCTAATCTTCTAAAGTATTCATCTACCATGTCAAGTCTTAATAGAGCTGATGTATATATTATTATTTTTATTGAAGCATCAGATTTGTTCTCTATCATCACTGGCTATATGGAGAGGATTGAAGGCGGTGTCAATGTTTAAACTAAGAAAGTAAGTATTTCATGTCATATAACACCTATACATATATATATATATATATACATTCTAAATTATTTATAATTTAATTCGTAAATACTGTATATTATATATAATAATAATATAATTTTATTTGTATGTAAAAATATAATTTCATATATGCATATATGTATTTGTATTTGTATATATAAGCTGATGTATATAATACTTAAGGGGTTCACTGTCTTTAGATTTAAATGTTATTAGATAGGACATTTTTAATTCCAAATCTCACGAAATAATTAAGATTTTTATAATTTACATAATTTAAATTGCATAACATTAAGATATATTGTGTTAATTGTTCTATAGAATTTTTAAATGATTAGACTATTAGTTTTGAAAATATCAGCATTTTAAAAAAGTAAAAAATATATCAAAAATTAAATATTTATATTTAAAATTTAATTATTTATCAACTCTATATCTAATCACAAATATTTTCTATTGCTATAATATACATATAATACTAACCATACTGAGAAAATGTGCAAAATCTGCGAAAATGTAAGTTTAGCTAATTAATTACTGAGAAATAGCAATTTTCATAAAAAAACAAATATTCTGAGATAATTTATGTTAAAAATTGACTATATTATTTATCTGCTTTTTGACTCTTATTATTATGGTAAAAGTTATTTTAGATAATTCTTACAATTTTAATATCATATTTATATAACTTGTATAATTTGTCATGATTTTTACATAAAATGCATCTATATAAATTATTGAAAAACAGTGTAATAATATATATAAACAGTAATTTTTTTAATCATTATATTAGAAATAGGTAGTGTTATAAAAATATTTTGTTTATGCTTTATATATCTTTTTAAAATATGATATGTTGTATACATATAGTAATCTATTTTTTAAATAATATTTTTTTTTTAAAGACCGTGAACCCCCCTCACGTATATATTTTTAATATATATATATTAATTTTATATACGTTATTATAATATTATAATATTAAGTTTTAATATATATTATATGTATAGTATACTAATTATATAATTAGTCATATATACTATTATTTTAGAACCATCACAAAATATGAATTCTCAAGAAAGAGAAGATATCCTTTAAAATTAATTTGTTATAATTTCCAAATAAATAATATATATATATAAATTTATGTTTTATTTTATATTATACTATGTATATATCGGAAAATAGTCTAATTTGTTACAAAATGTTGTCACATTTAATAAAAATAAATGTTAATAAGATGGTTATTTGAATCCAAACCCAAATTAAAATACATGTACCATATTTAATATAGATTTAAACCAAACCCAAATCAATGGATTTGAAAACTCAAATCAGATAGCATATTATTTTAGACTATTTTCGGTGTACACCATATATCCATTATAATTTATATATATATATATATATATATTAGCTCGGCATAGCATGACACGTTTTCTTCATTCATCTCTGTTTCCCATCGCCGTATTAAGTTAACTTAACATGAATTAATCTGTGATGATCGTTGTTGTATCTAAGTTACGCAGTATACGTCTTACGTGGCCGTCCAATTTTCTTTGCCCATGTAGAGGTTTCCACAGAAGGCCTTCTGAAGTCCGGACTTCGCTGATATAAAATCTTCTCATCTTTACCAACAATGACCCGATTGGTAAATGCATATGTGTATAGGATATCCTATATTCTTTAATTATAATCGTGATCTTCGGGATATTTCCATATAATTCATTATTATACTTATGATCTTATAAGATCGATACAATTGTATACATTAGATTATAATTAATTATATATAATCTTTTAATATTACAATTGTAATCATATACAATGTACAGCAAACAAAAATAGTAACATTTGAGTAACATTCTATGCCACACAAAGCAACATTTTGTAAACAATGTGGTACAAATGTTACTAGTTTTATAGTAACATCTGAGCCACATTTGAGTAACATTCTATGCCACACAAAGCAACATTTTGTAAACAATGTGGTATAAATGTTACTCGTTTTAGAGTAACATATGAACCACAAAGCAACATTTAAGTAACATATGAACCACTACTGTGGGTTGAATGTTACTTAAATGTTTCTTTGTGGTTTAAATGTTACTCTGATATTACTTGAATAATAAGCAACATTTGAACCACAAAGCAACATTTAAGTAACATTCAACCCACAGTGGTGGTTCATATGTTACTTAAATGTTGCTTTGTGGTTCAAATGTTGCTTATTATCTAAGTTACATCAGAGTAACATTTAAACCACAAAGCAACATTTAAGTAACATTCAACCCACAGTAGTGGTTCATATGTTACTTAAATGTTGCTTTGTGGTTCAAATGTTGCTTATTATTTAAGTAATATCAGAGTAACATTTAAACCACAAAGCAACATTTAAGTAACATATGAACCACTACTGTGGGTTGAATGTTACTTAAATGTTACTTTGTGGTTCAAATGTTGCTTATTATCTAAGTTACATCAGAGTAACATTTAAACCACAAAGCAACATTTAAGTAACATATGAACCACTATCATGGGTTGAATGTTACTTAAATGTTACTTTATGATTTAAATGTTACTTATTATTTAAGTAATATCAGAGTAACATTTAAACCACAAAGCAACATTTAAGTAACATATGAACCACTACTGTGGGTTGAATGTTACTTAAATGTTACTTTATGATTTAAATGTTACTTATTATTTAAGTAATATCATAGTAACATTTAAACCACAAAGCAACATTTAAGTAACATATGAACCACTACTGTGGGTTGAATGTTGCTTTGTGGTTCATATGTTACTCTAAAACGAGTAACATTTATACCACATTGTTTACAAAATGTTGCTTTGTGTGGCATAGAATGTTATTCAAATGTGGCTCAGATGTTACTATTTTTGTTTGCTGGGTATAGCTATAGCTATCACATATTATATGGTATAACATTTGATTTTTTTAGTTATACCATATAGCTATATATATATTTAATTGAAATGGTATAAGATCACAAATTATATAGTATAACATTTGTTTTTTTTAGTTATACCATATATATATATATATATATATATAGTATAACATTATATATATATATGGTATAACTAAAAAAAACAAATGTTATACTATATAATTTGTGATCTTATACCATTTCAATTAAGCTATATGGTATAACTAAACAAATCAAATGTTATACCATATAATATGTGATATTATACCATTTAACGTAATTGTATGGTATAACTCGTATTTCCATATGTTATACCATATAATTCATAATGTTATACCCTTATTTTTAACAGTGTATAACCGACTCTGTTTTAGTTAACCTAAAGAGTTTATAAAAGAATAAATCTTTCTAGTATTATTTTCAAAGGAACTAAAAGTATTATAATAATAATTTTAATAAGTTATAAACATTAGGACTTGATTAAACTGTAATAAAATGATGGATTGCAAATTATTAATTATAAAAATTATTATACGCGGATAAGAATTATACATTAGTTAATATAAATTTACTATTTGTATGATATTGATTGGTATAATCCAATAATTATAAAATATATTTTATAACTATAGTTTTAACTATAATTTTATAATAAAACTATAGTTTTAACCCTCTGAACACTAACCCTTTTTTAAATGTAATTATATCTTAGATTTTGAGTATTATGTTAAAATACATTATATAACATATTGTATGAAAATACTTGATTAATTTTAACTAAATAAATATATTAATTTAATATATAGGATTAAATAATTAAATTAAATAATTAATTAATATATAATATTTTTTCAGTTTATTATTAAGTAAAATGTTACAAACATATCATCTATTAGATTCTATATATATATATATATATATATTATAATATTTTATGGATTATTTATTTATTGAAATATGATAATATTTTGAATTAAAAATTAATTATATTTATTATAATTAATTAATCATAATATTACGAATAATAATTCAAATCCTATTTTTTTCCAGATTTATATAATATATTATATACTTTATCAAATAAATATAACTTGTAATAGGTATCTAATTATCAATATTTGAATATGACTAATCATTTTATAAAAAAGTACATTTAATATATTAGGGGAAAGTCTCCGATTACCGACCCCTAAATGATTAGTTGTAATAACTTATTTAATATTAAATATATTTATTTGAAAATTTGTAATTTGAGTAATATTATGGCAATGAATAATGTGGCTATTTTAAATTTTTGATATAATTATATTTACAAGAATAAACAGGGGGGTCGGTAATCGGATACATGTGTCTAATACCGACCCCCTTCCCCTATTACCGACCCACTAAAATAATCGTGGTATAAATAATAGTAGTATATTATAATATCCAATAAAAATAGTAGATATATATAACTATAATTAATTACAACATGACGTAATTTATGTTTTAATAGTAATATTATATTTAAATTTAAACTTTATAGTAATTATATTAAAATAGTGTATATTATTATTTAATATTTATTTATTAATCAATATGTATATAAATAACTGGAATCACGAATCCTAAATCTATGTCAATGATACACAAACAAGTTATAACATAATTTAAAGTAAAATACGGTAAATCATCTTTAACTAATTCATAAAACTTTAATATATTTTCTTTCTGAATCATTGTTTTCATTCATTACTTTATATACAGTATTTCTTTATTGAATCTTTCTTTGATCTCCATTATTAAATGATCCATGAATGGAATAGATATTATTTTTTTTAAATACGCTTTAGTTATTTTTTATTTAATCTTGGTAAAGAAATTACTTGATTTGAATATGATAATAAATGTGATGCTTCTTCATTCCATTATAATTGTACTTCATAAATTTGATCTCTACAAACTTGTGTCTCTTTAAGTTACACTTTTAATATCTTGATTTACCTTATATGTGTCTATTGACCTACTCTGGAGAGCAGTTGTTAAATTATCTATGAAATTAAGTAAATTATTACATACAATTAATGACATAATAAATTGTGTACTAATCATAGGATTGTAAAGAACGTTAGCTGTTGTTATACTTTCTAAATTCCATGTATTATCTTCATATATGTCTAACATTGTTTCAAGTATGCTAGATATAGTTCGATGAATACTCGCAAAGCATCATGTCTGGCACAAATGTGTGTAATATTTTCTTCTAATAAACCTTGCCTCTTAGCAAAATATTTAAAAAATATGCATATTTCTTATAATATACCCATCATATTTTGAATTAATAACATTTTGCATGACATTACTATTAATAGATTTAATACGTGTGATCTACATTATACTTATGTAGCTTTAGTGTACTTATTCAATAATACATTCTGTAGAATTATATTTGACGCTACTTTTACTTTTAAAGACATATTTTCTGCTCCATCGTATAAATGCCCTCTTAAATGTTCAAGATTTAATTCAGCTTTAGTTAGTGTATCCATAATCAATTTAACTCTACTTTCTCCACTAATATTTTCACATTCTATGAAATAAATAAAATGTTTAGTTATAGGTTTAGTGATACACTTAATATCTAATTGCTAAATCCATTTGTTCATTATTAGATACATCTATGGTTTCATCATCTAGTACACTAAAATATTTAGATTTTTGTATATTATCAATTATTCTTTCTTTAATATATTTCACGCACTTTTAAACTTAATCAAGGGTGAAGTTATACATTTTCCAATCTGATTGTGATTAATTTTTAAATTAATCACTTATATCTTCTACTAGAGAAAATACTCGTACAACAATCCATCAAAGATCACGTTTTTAAACCACATAAAGAAAATGGAAATTCTTGTATATTTCAAATGAAGTGTTACACACATATTATTAGTTGCCATACTCAGTAGGGTAACTTTTCTTTATGTGGTTTAAAAACGTGACCTTTGATGGATTGTTGTACGAGTATTTTCTCTAGCAGAAGATACCTTTCTTTGTGTGTTTTACTTGATAATTCATTATAAATAGTGCCAATATCTTTAAATTTGATTACAATTTAATGACATTACTTTAATAAAATATGTATAAACCTACCTATACTTGATATTGAAGGTTTTTCTAATTTAGCCACATAATTTATTTTACAATCATGAGGGGGGGGCTAGAGCCCCCTAGCCCCCCTGTATCCGCCCCTGATTATATATATATATATATATATATATATATATATATATACGCACATATATACATACATATATGCATAGATGCATACATATATATATATACTCGAATAATTATAAGTATTTGTATATAAAATATAGGAAATATGTATATGTATACATATTTCCCTATAGGGAATCTAATAGATTTAATAGAATGTATTGCTTCAAATTTTAATAAACTGGCTTTCAGAAATTATATATATATATATAATTTCTGAAAGCCAATTTATTGAAATTAGAAGAAATAAATGCTATGTCTATAATACTATAACACAACAATAAGTAAACTGTTATATTAAGGATACTATTATGAATTATATTTCCTATACATTTATTTCCAATCAAATATAAACTTAATTTCAAAATGTTATGGTATAGGTATCCTAACTGGTATTTCCATATTGTATACCATATAATTAATAATGTTATACCCTTATTTTTAACAGTGTATAACCGACTCTGTTTTAGTTAACCTAAAGAGTTTATAAAAGAATAAATATTCCTATTATTTTCAAAGGAAATACTAGTATTATAATAATAATTGTATTAAGTTATAAACACTAGGACTTGATTAAACTATAATAAAATGATGGATTGCAAATTATTAATTATCAACATTATTATACGCAGATAAGAACACATTAGTTAATATAAATTTACTATTTGTATGATATTGATTGGTAGGAAATTAACCTATAATTCAATAATTATAAAATAGTTTTAACCCTCTGAACACTATCCCTTTTTTAAATATATCTTTATATCTTAGATTTTAAGTATTATGTTAAAATACATTATATAACATATTCTATGAAAATACTTGATTAATTTTAACTAAATAAATACATTAATTTAATATATAAATTAAATAATTAATTAATATATAATATTTTTTCAGTTTATTATTAAGTAAAATGTTACAAACATTTCATCTATTAGATTCTATATTTATATATATATATTATAATATTTTATGGATTATTTATTTATTGAAATATGATACTATTTTGAATTAAAAATTAATTATATTTATCATAATTAATTAAGCATAATATTACAAATAATAATTAAAATCCTATTTTTTTCCAGATTTATATAATATATTATATACTTTATCAAATAAATATAACTTGTAATATATAATTATCAATATTTGAATACGACTAATCATTTTATAAAAAAGTAAGTTTTAAATATTAATTATTTTCACATTTTATTAAAAACGACTCATAGCGTTTAATTAATAATTAATAATTAATCATTGGTAATATTTTAAATTGTTTATTATTTTTAGAATAAATTTAATTTAATAAATTCCTATGCTCTAAGAATTGATTAATACCACATTCAGAGGCAATGTTACATATGAACTTTACTTTGTGAAAATTATTTATATTATAAATATATTATTTTGAGTTTATTTTATGAATTTTAGTTTGTATAATTTTTTTTTTAAATTTAAATATATTAATAATTAGAATTTCATATGTTGAAAATCTAAGATATATGATACTACAGATATTTTAAAACTTTAAAAAATAAAATATTTAAGTTAATATTATAATTAGTTGTCTAAATTTTGTATACAAAAAGTGTGGCCAATATTAGGTACGATACAGTAGTAATAGAATATTGTGAATTATTTATATATTATATTTATTACGCCTTATCTCATGGAATATTTGCACAGTTGGTTAACAAGTTTATTTAATCATTTCAATATATTTAATTAGTTTTATATTATTTTGCTGTGCGAGTTATATCCGTCACGTTACGCAACACCACGGCGGTCAGTTCGGCTCGGGTTCGAGGCGCGCGTATGTCCTTGTGGAACTGGGTGCGTCGGCGATGGTTCTCGTGTCGGTCGGCCGCTCGGTAGCCCGCCTGAATGCCGAGGTCACCGCAGAGGTCGTCGTCCCGTTCGTCGGCGTAGATTTCGGCGTGGTTTCGCCGGCGAGGTCGGCCATCAGACAGTCGTAGGCAAGACGGAAGCAGTAAGGGTATTCTTCGTCGACGTATTGATCGGAATCGTCGGCTCGGTGGTAGCGCGTCCATTTTGTGCCGGCGGCTCGACTTTGCCAGAACTCTGCGACGACCTTCTCGCAGGCTGTACGGTAGACGGCGTCGTCGTGCGGGAACTCGTACTGAATTAGGGTTAGGTCGTCGTCGACGGATTGTAGTATCTTCGCTGTTGGCAGGGTGGGGTACGGTGTTAGTGAGATGATAAGCATCGATGTATCGTAGTAGGGAGATGGGTGTAGGCTATGACTAGAAACATGCGTATACATATATTAAATATATTTAAAACTATAGTAATAGATATATAATATAATTTAATATCTAATATATTAAAATATAATAATAATAAATATATAAAAGAATAAATTTATAATCTAATGCTAAATAATTGAATAAGAATATTTGCGATATAGTCGTGTGATATATTTACGCAATTAATTGTTATAATATATGTATTTCTATATTTATGAAATAATAGAAAAACTAAACAATATAAAGATGACCGATTATTAAATATAAATATCCTCGATATTAAGTATACTAAAGTTGGTGTCACAAGTTGTGACTCACAACAGTCTGCAATGTAAATATGATACTATATATTATTTTGTTACCAAATAGAAATAATTTTATTTATAATAAAAAATGTTTAATTAAATTGTAAATGTGTAAATGTGTAATGAGATCAATTTAATTTAAATGAAATATAATAAAAAAATTATGAAAAAATCAATATACATTCCTTTCGAATAATAATTATATATTTAACTTATATTTAAATTAAATTCGTATTTTTCCATTATTAGGATATATTTCTAAATATATCGCTATTTACCGACCAATGTAAATATAAAATATAAAAATTACTAATAAAAAAACAGCCCAATGTTCGACCATTTTTACCTGATCAAACCAAAACTGGACAAGGTCTTATCCTTTTATAGGTGTGAAACACTCTTCATAAATCTGTCTATATTACAAATGTAATCTGATAAATACAAATTTATTTTTATAAATACATTGAATATTATGCCTAAATGATGCTATAAAAGATATACGATCGGCGGCCGATTTTATAAAAATCTTTTTTATATAAAATCTGCATTTTGTACTGCGAAAACTTTCAAAGGTTTCACATGGAGTTTCACATGGAAAACTTTCACACGGCAAGCATTTCACGGATCGCTGAACACGCCATAATGCGCGCTGAAGAATAATAAACGTTGTGCGCGGGCTATACGGCTTGTATACTTACAAATTGTTGGTCGGGAGATTTGTTTTCGGGCAGTGTCTTGCCGAACAACAGTTCTAGAGTGGCGACCTCTTTATCTTCTACTATAAATTCTGTGTGTGTGTGAATATGCACGTAACAAAACTGGAATCAAAGCCGTTAATTATATACTGTTAATTGTATATATATACTGTCAGTATACTGACCACTGAGAATTAACGAGGCGTTCCGATTGGCTAGAATTTCAGAAGATTCAGCGATCTCGCTAGTTTCAGACTTATAAATGCGAGAATAAGGATATTATAAATATAATATTCTATTAGTAAAAATTAAGAATATATTATTTATTATATTTTTTAATAAATATATTTATATATATATATATATATATATATATATATATATATATATACTATATTATATAATATATAATAACTATTTATATGATATATACTTAATTATATATAATAAATATATATATAATATTATATAAATATATACATACAAATATATATTTAATATTAAATTGGCCTCATATATTGTGAGTTATTTATAGAATGTGATGTAACCTTGAGGTTAAAGAGGGGTGATGACGAACTGACACTTATGGCATTGCTATCTGTTGCTATTTCCGTATCTATACCTGTATTTGTAGAAATCTAGGTTAATAAATAGTATTATTTTGTGTGAGTTACACTTTATTCTTTGATGAATAGGGGTATATAATTGAGGTTGTACACTGTACAACCTCAGTTATATACCCCTATCCATAAAACTAGCTTAGTGAAACAAATTATTGATTTCCAGCCTATCTCGTCCATATTAATTGTTAGATATAATAGTATTATTTACATATTTATATAATAAAAATATAAATAATCATAATATTGAAAATAAAGAATTTAAATATATTTGTGAACTTTATTACAAACTTTCTCTTTATAACTGGCATAAAGAGATAAGAGTTTATATATCGTATCATTGAGTTATATCATATCACCATTCGTCATGTTCCCCATCCAACATTATTGCTCCACCAGTATTCAATCAGTAAAACACTGTGTTCACGCCATCCCAACATGGTTTACCTTGATACATAATGGTTTCGCGCAACACAAATAAAACATGTCCTATTATTGCTGCGTGCGTGTTAAAAATAAGAAAAAAATGCTTAGTTTAACACAGCATAACTTTTACATGGTAAGATACTTCTATGGATCTTGTGACACTCTATAGCAGCTGTTCCGAACCTTTTTTCACTATGACCCTTTTTTTGATATTCTTACTTTAAAAATATACCATGACCCAATAACAATTTTATTTTTTTATTATTGTAATTTAATCATAAACGAATAATATAAACTAATATATATATATATAAACTAATATATATATATATATATATATATATATATATTCAAATATATATTTCCATCTTCAATTTTTCTCAACCATAACGTCAATTTTCTTATAAAAGCATTTATTTTATTTTATATTATTTTTTAGAAATTGGCTCACGAGTCATGAGTCATGACTCATGACCCACAAAAAAACCCAATGACCAAAGTGATAACTCATAGGTTAGGAACCACTGCTCTATACTATAGGAATCATGTGACCTAATTGGGATACTAATAAACATTCAGGTATGTATCGAATATGGATCCGTTTGTTTTGATTACGATTTATTGGGTCAAATTTATAATACATATTTAGTTAGATTTATCTCACTAGTTTACATAGGTTATCGTAGTATATAATACAATGGATATATATAAATTAGTGTTCTTATAATTGTAAATTATATAGTGATACATTTAAAATATTTTATATTATACATCGATATCAAAACAAACAGGGTTGGGGCCCTGTTCAATATTAACTACTATTATTGTCTCTCACTATTATCCCATCTAAAATAGTACTATATATATATATTCTCTATTGCGGAAAAACTTTCCCATAGAAAATATAAATGTCAGCTGTAATATGCAAGCTGTATATGTCCGGTGATAGAGGTCTATGTGATTACTGACCACTCTTGAAGATATTATCTTCTGGTATGGAGGTGATGGAGTGACGGGCGGTGACATCTCTGGTGACATCTGTTGTGACACCTTCTCTTGCGGCGCTGGTAGTGGGACCTGATGTGGTAGCCTTGCTGACGCTGAAACTTCCGTCTTCGTATGAATCATTTAGGGTTGTATTGTTCGATCTGAATAATGGTATATAGGTGTCACTACTAGTGGTAGTAGTAGTAGTAGTAGTGGTAGTGGTAGTGGTAGTGGTAGTAGTAGTAGTAGTAGTAGTAGTAGTAGTAGTAGTAGTGGTAGTGGTAGTGGTAGTGGTAATGGAAGTTGTAGTGGTAGTGGTAGTGGTAGTGGTAGTAGTGGTAGTGGTAGTGGTAGCAGTAGTAGTAGTAGTAGTAGTAGTAGTAGTAGTAGTAGTGGTAGTGGTAGTGGTAGTGGTAATGGTAGTGGTAGTGGTAGTGGTAATGGTAGTGGTAGTGGTAGTGGTAATGGTAGTGTAAGTGGTAGTGGTAGTGGTAGTGGTAGTGGTAGTAGTGGTAGTGGTAGTGGTAGTGGTAGTAGTAGTAGTAGTAGTAGTAGTAGTAGTAGTAGTAGTAGTATTAGTAGTAGTAGTAGTAGTAGTAGTAGTAGTAGTAGTAGTAGTAGTAGTTGTAGTGGTAGTGGTATTGGTAGTGGTAATGGAAGTGGTAGTGGTAGTGGTAGTGGTAGTGGTAGTGGTAGTAGTGGTAGTGGTAGTGGTAGCAGTAGTAGTAGTAGTAGTAGTAGTAGTAGTAGTGGTAGTGGTAGTGGTAGTGGTAGTGGTAGTGGTAGTGGTAGTGGTAGTGGTAGTGGTAGTGGTAGTGGAAGTGGTAGTGGTAGTGGTAGTGGTAGTGGTAGTAGTGGTAGTGGTAGTGGTAGTGGTAGTAGTAGTAGTAGTAGTAGTAGTAGTAGTAGTAGTAGTAGTAGTAGTAGTAGTAGTAGTAGTAGTAGTAGTAGTAGTAGTAGTAGTAGTAGTAGTAGTAGTAGTAGTAGTAGTAGTAGTAGTAGTAGTAGTAGTAGTAGTAGTAGTAGTAGTAGTAGTAGTAGTAGTAGTAGTAGTAGTAGTAGTAGTAGTAGTAGTAGTAGTATTATTAGTTGTAGTAGTAGTAGTAGTAGTAGTAGTAGTAGTAGTAGTAGTAGTAGTAGTAGTAGTAGTAGTAGTAGTAGTAGTAGTAGTAGTAGTAGTAGTAGTAGTAGTAGAAGTAGTATAGGTAGTAGTGTTAATTATAAGATTAATAATGGTAAAACGCAATGTATTATATTAGTAAACACTCATTTATTTTATACATAATAATATATTACAAAATGTACATATTTATATAAATATATATATATATATATATATATATATATGTAATAGACTAGTTAATAATAATATAAGTAAATATTATAAAACTAGCTTACCCGTGAAACAATGCAGAAGTTAGGTAATATATTATACTATAGTTGATGTTATACAACAGTTCGATTAGATAGAGGAATGCGGAATAACAATAACAACAGGGTATGATAACTAGCAGTGTGACTATGGAGGGGTGTCGGAGGGGTGTTGGAGGGAGCAACGGAAACGCTGATAAGGTAAGTAGGTAGGTAGATGGGCGGGAACAATCCAATGAGGGAGGAAGGGAGTTGGACAGCCTTCTATCTGGATGATCTTTGCACCCAAATGTGGATCACGTGATTGCCGACGGGATTAATGAATGAATGAATGACTAATCGTGACTCAGACATATTACTACCTCTATACTATTTATAATCTGGCAGGAAAATAATACAGTACATGCTATCGTTATAAGACTTATATCTATAATGCCAAAAAAGTATTACAACCTCCCCTTCCTCCTCCTTCTAGTGTATGCACTTCTTATTCACACACACCCGCACACACACATATATATACACTAATATATACTCACACTCAATGTATCAATATTGTGTGTATTTATACTATAATGTAAATAATACGTGAGTCATTAAATATACAAATATATTGATGATATTCTAATATACTGATTAATACATAGGTATGCATGCGTATGTGTGTGAGTGTGTGTATGTGTGTGTATGTTTGTGTGTATATGTATGTGAGTGTATCATTTGTGAATAATGCTTAAATCAGCAGGGCATACATCAGCAGGCCATTTCATGCATTTACATGTTAATAGATAGGAAATACAATGGTCCATTAACATTTATGTTTAGGGGTAAAACTAAATAGTTTTTAATATTCAATTAATTTAACTATCTATTTTTGTATTGTATACAATATATATACTGCTACAATTGTGTGATTATATTTTTTTTAAATATAATTTATTTCAATAATATATTTTATTATTTATTATGTCTAATATATTTAAACCAATATTGTCTCTTTTCAATAATATTTACAAAAATTGAACAACATAATGTTATTTATTCATATACTATTTACATATAGAAGAACAAAATGGATACCTATGACAGATTTGTCTAAACATACATTTATATTCACCTAGTTAGTACATAATAATTATTCTGAGTAAAACGCATATAAAGTTTTACTAAGTAAAAATCACTATTATAAAATAAAGCAAATACAGTTTATGTAATTATCATAGTAGTATATAGAAATAAAATATAATATTATGTATAGTTTATACATTATGATAACACAAAGCAATAATATCATATTGTATAATTTATAAAATAATATATATATAGATAAATTCAATAAATAATTATAAATTGGAATTGTAAAATAATTGAATAAATAATTGTCAATTGTAATAGTAAAATACATTCATTATATAATTATACAAGATACAATAATATATGAAATAAAATATGAAATTAGAAATAAAATGTTATTAGTATAGTTTACATATATGATAAAATAAATCAATAATATAGTATTGTATAATTTATAAAATAATATATATATATTGATGTGTAAATTCAATATAAATACAACTATAACTCTAATATAAATTCTAATATTATAAAATAAAACTAATACTAATAATAACTAATTATAACTAATAAATATATATTTAAATACAACTAACTATAACTAAATGTTATACATATACATAAATGTAAATATACATAGGTAAATACACCTACAAATATAATTTAAAAACCAAATTATAAATAAAATAAACTCAACTATAAATCTAATATAAAGGCTAATAATGGTATTCAAATAACTATTTTATAATACTAATGTTAATAAACTAATATATAAATTAAATAACTATAAATATATGTAAATAATATAAATATAAGTTCAAATAAAGGTAAAATGATAAAAAAATGTAAATCACAAAAGTGAAATGTTATAAAGGATGTAAGAAATATATAGCGTCTGTTTATTAGCTTTTCTATTGGTTTATAATATCACATGCCATATGTTTACAATGATAATAATATAGAATAAATGAAGATAGTCAACTCGGTTTTTAAATTTTGTAAATCGACAATATATGTGTATATATATATTGTATACGTATACTTATATATGTGTATACAATATATAAGTATACAAATTTTATACAATAAAATGTAGGTATTATTATAAAATTATTCATGTAGATTTCAAAATAAATTAGGTAATAAGCTATAAGCCAAGATTATTTATTTTAAAAGGTGCGTTATAAAATATACTTTTTATGGTATTTTTAGGCCGTTTTCAATGATAATATTTTGACAAATACTA
Organism: Osedax fenrisi; assembly: GCA_964019155.1. Lineage (NCBI taxonomy): Eukaryota > Metazoa > Annelida > Polychaeta > Sabellida > Siboglinidae > Osedax > Osedax fenrisi. The sequence continues at coordinate 96,192,818 of OZ025240.1, forward strand.
AATAATATATAATAAATTAATAATATTGAATAACAAATTAAATTTGTTGTTGATTTTCACTGATTTTTCAACTGAGGTAGGCCTTAAAAGCGTATAAAACAATAGGCTTATTATCCTATAGATGTATTGCGTGTTAGCTTTAGTACAGCACTGATTGTTATTGTTATGTGTGTAATTTGCAACACTCACAGTAAAGAGTACTCACGGGTGGTAACCATATATGGTACTTATAAGTAGTACTTATTATATAGTACTATAGTACTATACTACTATAGTACTAATTAACCTATAGGTTAATCATAAGAAACACAAGTACTAGGTACTCGTAATCATTAGGTACATACATATTCAGTTAAATAAGCTACATAAGTACATGTAACTCCTATCGGAATATAAAATAGTCGCAGCAAATAGTAGAAGAAGCATATAGTTTATATTAGTATATAGTTTAAACGCGCATCGCTACACGATACACTTACATATACTAGAACACAGCTGTTAGAAAGCTACGAGTGCGGACTAATAGTAAAGAGTGATGCTGTAGTACATGTACGATGTAGGGGGGCGGGGTGGGGGCGGGGTGGGGTGCAAACCTGATACCGGTGTATTGTATAGAGGTAGCCTCGTGAAGTACGGATGAAGAATCTGCGTGGCGAGGAGGGTAATGAAGTCGGGTTGTTGTGTAGTCGGTGATGTATCGTATTAAGGCGTATGTATATAATGTAAAGTGTATATTGTTAGTGGATTCGTTAATGATTATATATATTATTGAAATAGATAACGTACTTTATTAGTACTGGTACTAGGGTATTAGAGAATGCGCGCGTACATTTTTTTACAGTTACGGTGTTTATGTAAATGAAAATAATCGAATTATAAATAAATATTATCGTGGCTGCATTAATATGTTATATTAACCATCAAGTTTAATAGATTTTGGGAGTCGTCTGTTGGCTTTCTCCTAGTAGATGATAGGGGTGGGGTGTAAGGTATTAAAGGGATTTAGCATAAGGGTTACTTATAGAGGTTCATATAAATATATATTGTGACGGAGATGAGTTGGAAAATATTGTAGTAGAAAAAGATTAAAATGTGTCGGGAAAAGGTATTGTTTGAGTTAGAAAAAGGGGTGATAATAGGGTGTACAAGGGGTACGGGAGAGGTAGGAATAACGGTGAGAATAGAGAAGGTTAGGTTCGCGAGTTAACCTCTCGTACTCTGCGCTCGATGGCTTTAATTTCCTTTTCATCCTGGTCTAATCTTTCCTTCCAACAACTATTTAAGCTATCTTCAGCTTTCTTTCTTCGCGAGTTCAGGTGTTGTTCTCGACGGGTTAAGTACCTAGTGAAGATTAGTATTTGTATTGGTGAAACGTGTCCTATATATTATAAAGTATAAAGAGATACTTTTGAAAGAGTTCAGTTAAATATTTAAATTCTTAATAATATATCATTGGATGATTCTTAAAACTTTCGATCAAATTAATAATAGGATGAGAAAATCAACGATTAATTAAATCAACTTGAAAGAATTATTATATTATACAGTCGATTTCGAAAATATTTATGAAATATTCATATATATATATCGCATAAGTATGAAACATATAGGTAACTTCAGTATTTATATTAATCGAGGATAAGATGATGCAGGTAAACAAACTTTTTATTCAAGTCATACTTCCTTATGCAGGTGAACATGTCAATGCTCTGATTTTCAGGACTTGAGGAATAGCTCATAATCTCCGAGTCAGATTGGTAATCTAGGTAACACGGGGACGCTCGTTAACAATGTTAACAAATACATCCATCATAATGCAATAACTTCATTAATCAATACCGATTGAAAATCAACAAATATTATTCGTATATTGAGAGAATTCATATAAAAGAATTAAAGTTTAAATGAAAATATGTAAACTGATTACAATTTTACAAATTTATAATAATTATAATTATTTGGAATCACTTGACCATTTCTGTATAATATATTGTATTACCTAATTTCCTATACCGTAGCGTAGAGCCGTAGGGGCGCTATTATATATAGGTTAATTATAGCTATAGTTATAGTTAATCTATATAGTTATATCTACATATAATCTAAACATATAATGGTTAATCGTACTCTATAGAGTACTGCATATATGCATTTTATGCTGACAAAGTGTACCACCTTTAGTGTGTTCCATTTACTCTGAGGAATCGTCCTGTGATAATAAGGACATCATAAGGTTATTGAGTGATAATAAGGACATAATAAGGGAATTGAGTGATAATAAGGACATAATAAGAACATCGAGTAATAATAAGAACATAATAAGGAATTTGAGTGACAATAAGGACATAATAAGAACATCATGTGATAATAATGACATACTAAGAACATAATAAAGAAATCGTATGATAATAAGGATATCATGAGTAAATTGAGTAATAATAAAGATATGATAAGGAAATTGAGTATTAATAAGGACATAATGAGGAAATCGCGTGATAATAAGGACATTATAAGAACATCAAGTGATAATAAGGACATAATAAGAACATAATAAAGAAATCGTATGATAATAAGGACATAATGAGGAAATATATATATATATATATATATATATATATATATATATATATACATATATGTGTGCATGTGTATAATATTAATTAATACATTAAATTATATTATAATTTTATAAATTTATAAAAAAAAGTATATATTTATAATAAATGTCATTGGATTATCGATATATTTATTGATATAATTAGATATTTTTTACTAATTTTAATAATTATATAATATCTAGATAATAAAATAATATAAATATTATTCATCACATTATATATATTCATCAGTGTAACTAATATATATAATTATATTTATAATTTTATAATTTTATAACAAAAATTATAAATGTATACATTATATATAATATATTTAATTCTATCAACTTATTATGTTATAGTATTATATAGATTATTTTACTTATTTTATTATTAATATATGATGTGAACGCCTTATAGGGCGCCCTATATAATATATAATTATTTTCTATAGTAGTATATATAATATTATATATTCCTATACTATATAATTATTTACTATAATTATATAAGTTAATAGAATTAAATATATTATAAATTTATATATGATTATTAAATATGCAAATAGTAGTATAACAATTACAAATATAATATTAATAATATGAATCAGATTACCTAATGTAGTAAATATAAACATATATATGTACCATATATAATAAGTATATATATTTATATAATTATATAACCTATTTATTGTGAATTATTGAATATAACTCTACACCCGACGATAATAATATTAACAATAATAATGATGGATAATATAATGCGAATAACATAAACATCAGGATAATTGATAAATATATGTGTAAATAATTGAGTGGATAATAATATAATTAAATTTTAACCAATCAAAATATATGTCATAAAAATAAATTGTGATTAATATAGGGAATACAAGTATTTATAATAAACTTTATATAAAGAAAATATTAAATCAAATATTTTAAATCAAAATATATATAAACCTATATATATATTATAATATACACAATTATACAATATATATATATATATATTCCGTATATTTCCGTATATTACGTATACGAGGCACCATATGGTGCAAATAATGCGTATGCACTATTTTAGTTACAAACAACTTTCGCGTTAACGTTGTTTATCGTCTTGCATATATGAACCCCTCAACAATTCCAAACTTATTGCTCGTAAAATCTGCATATCCACCATCAATCACCTGAACTCCTCATTCCCCATCCCCAACTTCAATTACGTGATCCGCGGCAACAACAATTTTCACATCGACTTAATGTCATGTGTCCCACCCGATATCGTGATATCTTAAACCCCCTTACTAATACCTCTCCCCTTATTTCACCCTCACCCAACACACCCCTCTCATTTTCTTCACTTCCCTTCACTCATACTATCCCTCCTCCCTCCCCACAACTAACCAGCCCCACCTCACCTTATTATCCTCAATGCTGCTCTTATCAACGTACGGCGTACGTTGATACGTCGTACGCTCTCTTCGCAATAAAATCCCTTCTGTAATTTCCCTCATGACCGACCATGACCTCGGCATCCTCTTCATCATTGAAACCTGGCTATCTCCTCTGGATTCTCCTCACCTTGCTATTCTCAACACTCCCCCCATCCCGGTGGCGGAACCGGAATACTTTACTAATCTTCTCTAACTATAGTTAGAGATATATCTCTAATATTTCCTATCACTCGTTCTCCCACTCTGAAGCCCTTAGCAGCGCCATCAGCTCACCTTTCTCCCGGACCTTCAACACTACCCTTTTCAACCGTCCTCCCTATCCCTCCGACGGAGGGCCTCCGTCCTCCCTCTCCCTCCATCGACCCATTCCAAGATGAATTCCGCCTCTTCCATCACACAATATCCCCTAACACCATTATATTAGATGATTTCAACTTCCTTAACCCACCCTCGACCCGGTCCCTCAACAATCTACTTACCTCTTTTAACCTTATCCAACACGTCACCTCCCCCACCCATGTCCAAGGCAATATCCTTGACCTCATAATCTCCCCCAAAACTAACAAAATCATCACCAACCATACTATCGGATCACCCTTCTCCGACCACTTCATAATACTCCTCAACCTTAGCCACCCCAAACCAACTCGACCCCTAACCATCAGAACCTCACGAAAAATAAACAACCTCCCCATTCCTGCTTTTATTGCTGATCTCTCCTCCTCTCTACCTACTACTACGTCCGCTGAACTTCATCAATCCCTTTCAACTACCCTTGATAAATATGCCCCTCTCATCACTAGAACTACCATCACTCGTCCTGACTCCTCCTGGTACACCTCATCCTTACTAAAACAAAAGCGCATTCTGCGCACAGCTGAAAAACACTACCTAAAACATCCCTCCCCTACTTCACTTACTTCCTACAAAAACTTGAAAAACATCCACCGTAAAGCCACCACTACTGCCAAAGCCACTCACATCACCCTAAAATTCCACAAACTTTCCAATGATAGTAAATCCATACACCGACTCTCTGCCCAACTACTTGGTCGCTCACTCAAAGCTCCTCTCCCCACTACCACCCCCGAACAATTACCACTCCTCTTTGACAAAGCATTCAATGATAAACTTTCCGCCACCCTTTCTGCCCTTCCCACCCCCACCTTATGCCCCACTCCCATAACCTTTCCCATCTTCCTTTATTCTTTCGATTCACCCACACTTGATCGAATAATCTCTTTCCTTAATTCCACATCCTCAACCTCATCCCTTGATCCTATTCCCATCCCTATACTCAAACAGATTACCCACACCGTTGCTTCACCCCTCCACAAAATCATCTGCACTTCACTTTCATCCGGCTCCGTCCTTCCTGATTTCAAAGTAGCTGCCATCTCTCCCATCCTTAAAAAGCCTAATCTTTACTCCCTGAATTCCTCTAACTACCGACCCATCTCCAACCTCTCAATTCACTCAAAAGTCCGCGAAAGTGTTGTGTCCTCCCAACTCATCACCTACCTCACAGCCAACAACATCTCCAACATATTCCAAAGTGCCTACCTCCCCCACAACTCTACTGAATCCGCCCTAATCTTCATTACCTCCGACCTACTATCTGGCCTTAACAACCGTGGCACCATACTCGTCCTCCTGGATATATCCTCCGCTTCTTTTCCGACTCTCCTCCTATATCAAGTCCATACACCAATGGCTTACCTCCAACTCCCTAAAACTTAACCACACTAAAACGGAAGCTATTTTTCTCCACTTACCACTACGTTCCTCCACCCTCCCTGAACCACCCCCATCTCACTCGACAATACCATACTCCCCTACTCTCAACATGTCAGAAACCTTGGCTTCCATATTGATACCACCCTTTCCCTTGACTATCATATTATACATATGCATACATCCATCCACTACCACCTACACTGCCTCCGCTTAATCCGACGCTCCATTCCCCTCCCCATCGCTATTACCATTGCCTCCTCCTAAATCATCCCCCTATTCGACTATTTCAACTCCCTACTCTTTAACTTCCCGGACTACAAACTCATCAAACTACAGCGACTCCAAAACGCTGTAGTTTGCTGTGTCCATTTACTTCCCCGACGTACCCCTGACTCCATTACTCCTCTCCTAAAACAACTACACTGTCTGCCAGTACCCTATCGTATCGTATAAATACAAACTCTCCCTAACCATCCACAAAGTTATTCACCACAATTCCCCTGACTACCTTGCCTCCCTCCCTCCTAGATGTATACATCTACACACACCCATCACTACACTCCATACCCTTTCCTCCAACACCTTTATCCTTACCACTCCCCATTTTTACAAACTCCATTCTTCAAATATACGCTCCTTTGCCTTCTCTGCCCCTTATCACTGGAACTCCCTACCCAAACACCTACGAATAAACTCATCATCTCCCTCCTTTAAACTCCACCTCAAAACTCATTACTTCTCCCTTGCCTTCCCTCCCACTCAATAATTTCCCTCCCACAGACGGCCGATTGCTCACGCACTTGCAGTCCATAAACCAAAAAAGGTAAAAGTAAAGTAAGTATATATGAGAGTATATTCTCTTGGCTCCCCTAGTTACATAGGGGAGATGAGGATACTACAATATAATTCCATATTGTTAGAGTTGAGGAGTCAGACCACTAATAACGAATCACTCTGCAGTAGCAAGTCTGACCATTTCTGAAACACAATAACAGAAATCTAAACAAGTAATTACAATTGAACCAGACCAATAATCAAACAGCACCATGGTTAAAATCCCCGACTACCTCATAAACTAGAATATATGAGTAGATCCTACATTATGTCACAATAATGAATATATATTTAGATTAGTATGGAATGGATGTGTAAGAATAAAACACGATAGGTAAATTTATATTATGCAAGAAATCTTTAAATATAGATAATGGACGTAAAAACTATTCGCAAAAATACAAACACCAAAAATTGCCCGAATTTGTAATATCAATATTCAAGAATGCTAGAGAATGCTTCCATCATGACTTGTATCACGAAGATACAGTGAATTATGATAAGATGTGAAGCGTAATGATAACTTATGGAAGTCGTACAATGTACATATCGTACAGCTTGCAATACCTATAGGTGGAATTAGATTATAATCAATAATCAATAATCAATAATCAATAATTAGTATACTAATCAACACACTGACCACATAGTATCTGATGTTATAAAGTTAACTATCGTATATTAATCGCAAACTTCAATAGGAATCACAAATCTCCATACTTTCAAATATTAACTATGTAAAGGAATTTCTGTTTGCGGTTTATACTCTGATTCAGAATGACATTATATCCAACACTCGTGATAGGACCTATATTAACACCTATATCTTAATATTTAAGCATACCGTCAAAGATCTTGAGAAGCAAAGCACTTTGACATTCGGAAAATCTTTGATAACATCCTATTAACAATTAGAGATTTCTATGGTATATAGAAATCTATATATCTATATCTACATATATAACCTAGGTTATAACATAGTATAGCCAAAGATTTTCCGAAGGAAATATATAACACTTACGCGAAATCGTGTAATTCGAATTTGTATACAAAATACCCTGGTGCCACCTATAGCGGTTACTTGGTTACTTGGTTACTTGGTTACTTGGTTACTTTTAGGAACTATGAGTTGTTTATAATGTAAATTCGTATTTAACTATACACTTTTAAAATGTTAAATAATATGCTTTAAATTAATATTTATATGATGAAAACTAAGTGTTCATTACTAATATATAACAAACAAATATGATATTTATGTTTTAAATGCTATAAGTATATATTTAGTAAGTAAAAGTTAATTTATATTGCATGTAATTTAATAGAGCAATGAAAACATTGTTGTATGCAAACAGAGCCGAACCTAAATCTATTTCAGTGATTTCGATACTACTGCTAGCAGCGGTTGGGTATATTACTAAATTACGTTGCATGCATAGGGAGTGTTATATCTTTGCTTCGCAAAATCTTTGGTATAGCTATAGGTTACCACCTCAGCAAATACAACATTAATATACACTTATCACATTACTATCAATATAATCTCATCATATATATTCTATAGAATATGTAAAATAAATCGAACCTATATAGGACAAACCTAACTAAATAACATCGTAAAGAATTTGGAAGGGTTTAGAATGTTAGAGATGACCAGCATCATTCCGTAACGTGATGACTTTTAGATGAAAAAAATCTGTTCATGATGTGATGCATTCAAGATGAACAACATAATTCCTGCCTTTAGAGATATATGTATAATCTCCGTTTCATCTTCGAGATAACAACAGATCCGTGACACCGATCTCGGGATGATTATTTTACCGGATTTTATATCTCGTGTATGATTACATTTGTTTTGTATTGTCCGGGGCTCCTCACAGTTATTTATAACATATACAAGTCTGTGACTTCTTGAGGGGTCCATTTGTATCCACTATTATTATATGTATGATTCAATAAATAAATATTATATATGTATATGTATATACTGTAATGTATATATTCGGGGGCGAAACTTTACTTTTAATATAGGGGGGATAATGGAAAAATATATATATATGTATTTATTCAAAAAAGTTATTTACAAAATTTAATACTTCTTCTCTCAAATGAATCATTTATAAATGACTTTAATATGTCATCTATATCTAATTCTTCCAATTTTTCTTTGTGGATATTTAAAATAATTATCGCATTTAATCTTCTCTGCGTCATGCTATTTCTTAGTCATGTCTTTAGTCTTCTTAACGAACTGAATGACCTTTCGGGTTACACTAACTTGCAGGTGATACCATAAGTAATTTTAATAGGGTTTGAATTTCTGGAAAAAAATGTATTACTTCGATAGACATAGTTTTAAAATTTGTTATATAATTGTTCAGATTCATATTGTTATATATAAAAAAAAGTTATAACGTTTTTTATAACATCTAATTTCGGCAATAAAGTCTTCTTTATATAACTCTGGGTAGTCTTTTATTTTATAAATATTTTGTTCTGTATTTGTAAATATTGTTTCCATTTTTTTGTATATATTAATATCTATTGAATTAAAATATGTATGTATTGACTCAATTGTCATATCAATAATTCTATAATAATCACTTCGATAAAATTCTTCTATATTAATATGTTGATTATTATCCTTTGGCTTTATTTTTCTTGGAAACATCAAGTCATCAATATCATTATCATCAATACATTTGTTAACTCGGTCTATTATGTCATTAAATATGATTTCTTCTCTGCATTCTTGTAGTTTTTGGATGACAGATGACATATTTTGAAGATGAAATCATTAAAATTACAATAATAGTTTTACTTTGTAGTATTACATTACTTTTTTCCAAAATTGAAATGATTGGAAATACCATAGATTTCCCAAGAATAAATAAAGGTTATTTCATATTAGCTAATATACCAGTAGATTTACCTGAAGCCATACCATTTTTACAATGCTCATCAACGTTGTTTATTATATCAGTATAGTTATTTATAATACAGAATACTGAAAGTTCTCTTGTCAAGAATCTGGTTTGACATAGCGGTTTTATAACATTATTTTCATTATTTTGAAATAATTGTTTGAACTTTCCTGACTGATTATATAATGAACCTAAATCTTGAATAGTATTTAGAGAATTTCTAATTATAGTTGATTCATTGACAGCTTTTGATGCTATTAAATGAGAAACAGTGTACGAATAAAGCCAAAGTCTATGTTTTAAAATGTCAGCTTATAACCTAAATACGGTATATTATAATATATATATTAGGTGCAGAATACACGATTTTTATTTAATTTAAAATTATGTACCTACTTTAGTACGGTTATATGTACGATATATTAGGCTACCTACGTCGTATTCTGTATATATATATATATATATATATATATACAGTAAAACCTCTCTATAAGAAACCTCTTTATAAGAAAAACCTCTTTATAAGAACATTGTTCACACATTTGGTTGGAATTCAACCTTTTCCACATTAAAAACCTCTTTATAAGAAAATCTTTTAAGAAAAATATAAGAAAAACCTCTTTATAAGAAACTTATTGTATAAAAAATATAAAAAATAATTATATATAAATAGAAGTATTGTATATTGATAACAATTATAGAAATTAATTATTATATGAGATATATTTTATTCTTACAAATAATTTATATTACATAATAGCTCGAAATGAATTAAAATTAATTAATAATTGTTATTGTATATCCATAAATTTATTATAATTAATTAATAAATATTATTATATCCTTATGTATTGTATAATGTATTGATGATATAAATTATTATATTATACAATTTATTGTTAAATAATAGATTATTGTAATATTCATTATATTATATTCATCAATGATGATTCATAATTTATAATTGATAATGTAAATCTAATAAAATTTCATTATGTATTAACATGTCTAAGCTCAAACAATACAGTATACATTTTAAATATAATATAATTAAATAAGTTGATGAAGGTTTACTGAACAATCAAGAATTATGTAATATTTTTCCATCTTTATTATCAAAATCATTGGAAAAGTAAAAACCTCTTTATAAGAAAACCTCTATATAAGAAAAAAAGTACTGAAATAAAATAGTTTCTTATAGAGAGGTTTTACTGTATATATATATATATATATATATATATATATATATATATATATATATTTATATATATATTACGATAATTGTTAATTTTGTATTTTTGTATTTGTTTATAAATTATTATTATTATATATAGTATTTCCTATATATATAATATATCTATATATATATTCGTCTAAACATACTTTAATTAGGTGGTGCGCGGCGGGCTCGTACGCCGAGGCCGCAGGCCGAGCCGTCCCCACCTCGACGTTAACGGATAGGAAAATAATTTTTTTAAATTGAAAATTAAATTGAAAAAATAATTTTTTTTCAAAATTTTTCAAAATCTCTTTTCCATAAAAGTCTTTTTCCGTCAAAAATCTCAACAAAGTGTATACTTAAATTCAAATAATGCTCGATTTGAAATTTTTTTTTGCCAATGTATATATATGAGGTTAGCTACCCGAAATATATTTAGGAATACATAGTATGCGCACACTCATTTTCATCTACGGGCAATATTTCTGGTAGTATTTTGGTTTTTTATCGTTAAAATTTAATATTTTATATTTTATATAAATTCAAATAATTAAAATTCGCCGTAAGGAAAACGTAAGGAAAACGTCGCGAGATAAAGTGGGGCAGCGGGGGTAACATGAATGATTTACTTTTTTGAATATGTATTCACGCGATACCAATAATCGTTAAATAGTGTCATTTTTTGATGGATTTACGTAATCGAAAAATTTAAATTCGACGCAAATTTTTAATAACAAACATTATCGTGGAGAATTTTATCGTAAATAATTTCGTAAAAATGAGTTTCTTTAATTTCGAATACAGTACGTAGATTTACGAAATGGTACTTTCGGTTTGAATATCTAAATATAAACAAGTGCATCGGAATTTATTTACCCGTATTATTGAGGTGAAATTCAAGAACGAGTAAAATCGAGTTTATATTAATTATTTCCTATCTACGCCATGTAAAAATAAATTATTAAACATAGGTTATACGATACAATGATGTAAAAAATCAAAATCTACAATAATTATTCAATTTCAATAATTTTAACTTTATTAAATAGATAATCAAAATAGAATATAATTTTATAAATTGGGACTTCTTATGTTTAATATTCTTCGAGCTACGGCCGAAAAAGTGAAAAATACATGATTTTAGAATAGTCTATTTTACCGACTTCCGGTAATATTTTCGTATACATTATGGATTCATCATATTAGAAGTACGAAAATACATGTAATAAAATCAGAAAAATCATAAAATATGAATAATAGGGTTTCCATCTCTGTTTTAATATTTCGCCAAATGTCATCATTATATGGTCAAAGAAAAAAATATAGATTTATAAAAAAATATTTTTAGTTATATTTATTAGTTATATATATTAGTTGTGGTTAGGTTGGGTTAAGTTTTAATTTTTGTAGGTTTTTTTAGCTGCATTACTTCACGAGTGAACTTATAAAATCATATTTATTTATATTGTTATTTTCACAGTTGTGTTTAGGTTGGGTTAAGTTTTAATTTGTGTAAGTTTTTTTTAGTTTCATTACTTCACGAATTAACCTATAAAAGCATATTCATTTATATAGTTATTTTCACAGTTGTGGATAGGTTGGGTTAAGTTTTAATTTGTATATGTTATTTTAGCTGCATTACTTCCCGAGTGAGCCTATAAAAGCATATTTATTTATATTGTTATTTTAACAGTTGTGGTAGGTTGGGTTAATTTTTAATTTTTGTAGGTTTTTTTAGCTGCATTACTTCACGAGTGAACTTATAAAATCATATTTATTTATATTGTTATTTTCACAGTTGTAGTTAGGTTGGGTTACGTTTTAATATTGGTAGGTTTTTTTTAGCTGCATTACTTCCCGAGTGATCCCTATAAAAGCATATTTATTTATATTGTTATATTCACAGTTGTGGTTATGTTGGGTTAAGTTTTAATTTTTGTAGGTTTTTTTTAGCTGCATTACTTCCCGAGTGAGCCTATAAAAGCATATTCATTTATATTGTTATTTTCACAGTTGTGGTTAGGTTGGGTTAAGTTTTAATTTGTGTAGGTTTTTTTTAGCTGCATTACTTCCCGAGTGAGCCTATAAAAGCATATTCATTTATATTGTTATTTTCACAGTTGTGGTTAGGTTGGGTTAAGTTTTAATATTGGTAGGTTTTTTTTAGCTGCATTACTTCCCGAGTGATCCCTATAAAAGCATATTTATTTATATTGTTATTTTCACAGTTGTGGTTAGGTTGGGTTAAGTTTTAATTTTTGTAGGTTTTTTTTAGCTGCATTACTTCCCGAGTGAGCCTATGCAAGTATATTTTAACCGTTGTGGTTAGGTTGGGTTAAGTTTTAATTTGTGTAGGTTTTTTTTAGCTGCATTACTTCCCGAGTGAGCCTATAAAAGCATATTCAAGTATGCTAGATATAGTTCGATGAATACTCGCAAAGCATCATGTCTGGCACAAATGTGTGTAATATTTTCTTCTAATAAACCTTGCCTCTTAGCAAAATATTTAAAAAATATGCATATTTCTTATAATATACCCATCATATTTTGAATTAATAACATTTTGCATGACATTACTATTAATAGATTTAATACGTGTGATCTACAGTATACTTATGTAGCTTTAGTGTACTTATTCAATAATACATTCTGTAGAATTATATTTGACGCTACTTTTACTTTTAAAGACATATTTTCTGCTCCATCGTATAATTGCCCTCTTAAATGTTCAAGATTTAATTCAGCTTTAGTTAGTGTATCCATAATCAATTTAACTCTACTTTCTCCACTAATATTTTCACATTCTATGAAATAAATAAAATGTTTAGTTATAGGTTTAGTGATACACTTAATATCTAATTGCTAAATCCATTTGTTCAGTATTAGATACATCTATGGTTTCATCATCTAGTACACTAAACTATTTAGATTTTTGTATATTATCAATTATTCTTTCTTTAATATATTTCACGCACTTTTAAACTTAATCAAGGGTGAAGTTATACATTTCCCAATCTGATTGTGATTAATTTTTAAATTAATCACTTATATCTTCTACTAGAGAAAATACTCGTACAACAATCCATCAAAGATCACGTTTTTATGGAAATTCTTGTATATTTCAAATGAAGTGTTACACACATATTATTAGTTGCCATACTCAGTAGGGTAACTTTTCTTTATGTGGTTTAAAAACGTGACCTTTGATGGATTGTTGTACGAGTATTTTCTCTAGCAGAAGATACCTTTCTTTGTGTGTTTTACTTGATAATTCATTATAAATAGTGCCAATATCTTTAAATTTGATTACAATTTAATGACATTACTTTAATAAAATATGTATAAACCTACCTATACTTGATATTGAAGGTTTTTCTAATTTAGCCACATAATTTATTTTACAATAAATTATTTTACAATCATGAGGGGGGGGCTAGAGCCCCCTAGCCCCCCTGTATCCGCCCCTGATTATATATATATATATATATATATATACGTACATATATACATACATATATGCATAGATGCATACATATATATATATACTCGAATAATTATAAGTATTTGTATATAAAATATAGGAAATATGTATATGTATACATATTTCCCTATAGGGAATCTAATAGATTTAATAGAATGTATTGCTTCAAATTTCAATAAACTGGCTTTCAGAAATTATATATATATATATATATAATTTCTGAAAGCCAATTTATTGAAATTAGAAGCAATAAATGCTATGTCTATAATACTATAACACAACAATAAGTAAACTGTTATATTAAGGATACTATGATGAATTATATTTCCTATACATTTATTTCCAATCAAATATAAACTTAATTTCAAAATGTTATGGTATAGGTATCCTAACTGGTATTTCATATTGTATACCATATAATTCATAATGTTATACCCTTATTTTTAACAGTGTATAACCGACTCTGTTTTAGTTAACCTAAAGAGTTTATAAAAGAATAAATATTCCTATTATTTTCAAAGGAAATACTAGTATTATAATAATAATTGTATTAAGTTATAAACACTAGGACTTGATTAAACTATAATAAAATGATGGATTGCAAATTATTAATTATCAACATTATTATACGCAGATAAGAACACATTAGTTAATATAAATTTACTATTTGTATGATATTGATTGGTAGGAAATTAACCTATAATTCAATAATTATAAAATAGTTTTAACCCTCTGAACACTATCCCTTTTTTAAATATATCTTTATATCTTAGATTTTAAGTATTATGTTAAAATACATTATATAACATATTCTATGAAAATACTTGATTAATTTTAACTAAATAAATACATTAATTTAATATATAAATTAAATAATTAATTAATATATAATATTTTTTCAGTTTATTATTAAGTAAAATGTTACAAACATTTCATCTATTAGATTCTATATTTATATATATATATTATAATATTTTATGGATTATTTATTTATTGAAATATGATACTATTTTGAATTAAAAATTAATTATATTTATCATAATTAATTAAGCATAATATTACAAATAATAATTCAAATCCTATTTTTTTCCAGATTTATATAATATATTATATACTTTATCAAATAAATATAACTTGTAATATATAATTATCAATATTTGAATACGACTAATCATTTTATAAAAAAGTAAGTTTTAAATATTAATTATTTTCACATTTTATTAAAAACGACTCATAGCGTTTAATTAATAATTTATAATTAATTATTGGTAATATTTTAAATTGTTTATTATTTTTAGAATAAATTTAATTTAATAAATTCCTATGCTCTAAGAATTGATTAATACCACATTCAGAGGCAATGTTACATATGAACTTTACTTTGTGAAAATTATTTATATTATAAATATATTATTTTGAGTTTATTTTATGAATTTTAGTTTGTATAATTTTTTTTTTAAATTTAAATATATTAATAATTAGAATTTAATATGTTGAAAATCTAAGATATATTATACTACAGATATTTTAAAACTTTAAAAAATAAAATATTTAAGTTAATATTATAATTAGTTGTCTAAATTTTGTATACAAAAAGTGTGGCCAATATTAGGTACGATACAATTTAAATATAATTATTGTAGTAGTAATAGAATATTGTGAATTATTTATATATTATATTTATTACGCCTTATCTCATGGAATATTTGCACAGTTGGTTAACAAGTTTATTTAATCATTTCAATATATTTAATTAGTTTTATATTATTTTGCTGTGCGAGTTATAGCCGTCACGTTACGCAACACCACGGCGGTCAGTTCGGCTCGGGTTCGAGGCGCGCGTATGTCCTTGTGGAACTGGGTGCGTCGGCGATGGTTCTCGCGTCGGTCGGCCGCTCGGTAGCCCGCCTGAATGCCGAGGTCACCGCAGAGGTCGTCGTCCCGTTCGTCGGCGTAGATTTCGGCGTGGTTTCGCCGGCGAGGTCGGCCATCAGACAGTCGTAGGCAAGACGGAAGCAGTAAGGGTATTCTTCGTCGACGTCTTGATCGGAATCGTCGGCCCGGTGGTAGAGCGTCCATTTTGTGCCTGCGGCTCGACCTTGCCAGAATGCTGCGACGACCTTCTCGCAGGCTGTACGGTAGACGGCGTCGTCGTGCGGGAACTCGTACTGAATTAGGGTTAGGTCGTCGTCGACGGATTGTAGTATCTTCGCTGTTGGCAGGGTGGGGTACGGTGTTAGTGAGATGATAAGCATCGATGTATCGTAGTAGGGAGATGGGTGTAGGCTACGACTAGAAACATGCGTATACATATATTAAATATATTTAAAACTATAGTAATATAGCTATATAATATAATTTAATATCTAATATATTAAAATATAATAATAATAAATATATAAAAGAATAAATTTATAATCTAATGCTAAATAATTGAATAAGAATATTTGCGATATAGTCGATATATTTACGCAATTAATTGTTATAATATATGTATTTCTATATTTATGAAATAATAGAAAAACTAAACAATATAAAGATGACCGATTATTAAATATAAATATCCTCGATATTAAGTATACTAAAGTTGGTGTCACAAGTTGTGACTCACAACAGTCTGCAATGTAAATATGATACTATATATTATTTTGTTACCAAATAGAAATAATTGTATTTATAATAAAAAATGTTTAATTAAATTGTAAATGTGTAAATGTGTAATGAGATCAATTTAATTTAAATGAAATATAATAAAAAAATTATGAAAAAATCAATATACATTCCTTTCGAATAATAATTATATATTTAACTTATATTTAAATTAAATTCGTATTTTTCCATTATTAGGATATATTTCTAAATATATCGCTATTTACCGACCAATGTAAATATAAAATATAAAAATTACTAATAAAAAAACAGCCCAATGTTCGACCATTTTTACCTGATCAAACCAAAACTGGACAAGGTCTTATCCTTTTATAAGTGTGAAACACTCTTCATAAATCTGTCTATATTACAAATGTAATCTGATAAATACAAATTTATTTTTATAAATACATTGAATATTATGCCTAAATGATGCTATAAAAGATATACGATCGGCGGCCGATTTTATAAAATCTTTTTTATATAAAATCTGCATTTTGTACTGCGAAAACTTTCAAAGGTTTCACATGGAGTTTCACATGGAACACTTTCACACGGCAAGCATTTCACGGATCGCTGAACACGCCATAATGCGCGCTGAAGAATAATAAACGTTGTGCGCGGGCTATACGGCTTGTATACTTACAAATTGTTGGTCGGGAGATTTGTTTTCGGGCAGTGTCTTGCCGAACAACAGTTCTAGAGTGGCGACCTCTTTATCTTCTACTATAAATTCTGTGTGTGTGTGAATATGCACGTAACAAAACTGGAATCAAAGCCGTTAATTATATACTGTTAATTGTATATATATACTGTCAGTATACTGACCACTGAGAATTAACGAGGCGTTCCGATTGGCTAGAATTTCAGAAGATTCAGCGATCTCGCTAGTTTCAGACTTATAAATGCGAGAATAAGGATATTATAAATATAATATTCTATTAGTAAAAATTAAGAATATATTATTTATTATATTTTTTAATAAATATATTTATATATATATATATATATATATATATATATATATATATATACTATATTATATAATATATAATAACTATTTATATGATATATACTTAATTATATATAATAAATATATATATAATATTATATAAATATATACATACAAATATATATTTAATATTAAATTGGCCTCATATATTGTGAGTTATTTATAGAATGTGATGTAACCTTGAGGTTAAAGAGGGGTGATGACGAACTGACACTTATGGCATTGCTATCTGTTGCTATTTCCGTATCTATACCTGTATTTGTAGAAATCTAGGTTAATAAATAGTATTATTTTGTGTGAGTTACACTTTATTCTTTGATGAATAGGGGTATATAATTGAGGTTGTACACTGTACAACCTCAGTTATATACCCCTATCCATAAAACTATCTTAGTGAAACAAATTATTGATTTCCAGCCTATCTCGTCCATATTAATTGTTAGATATAATAGTATTATTTACATATTTATATAATAAAAATATAAATAATCATAATATTGAAAATAAAGAATTTAAATATATTTGTGAACTTTATTACAAACTTTCTCTTTATAACTGGCATAAAGAGATAAGAGTTTATATATCGTATCATTGAGTTATATCATATCACCATTCGTCATGTTCCCCATCCAACATTATTGCTCCACCAGTATTCAATCAGTAAAACACTGTGTTCACGCCATCCCAACATGGTTTACCTTGATACATAATGGTTTCGCGCAACACAAATAAAACATGTCCTATTATTGCTGCGTGCGTGTTAAAAATAAGAAAAAAATGCTTAGTTTAACACAGCATAACTTTTACATGGTAAGATACTTCTATGGATCTTGTGACACTCTATAGCAGCTGTTCCGAACCTTTTTTCACTATGACCCTTTTTTTGATATTCTTACTTTAAAAATATACCATGACCCAATAACAATTTTATTTTTTTATTATTGTAATTTAATCATAAACGAATAATATAAACTAATATATATATATAAACTAATATATATATATATATATATATATTCAAATATATATTTCCATCTTCAATTTTTCTCAACCATAACGTCAATTTTCTTATAAAAGCATTTATTTTATTTTATATTATTTTTTAGAAATTGGCTCACGAGTCATGAGTCATGACTCATGACCCACAAAAAAACCCAATGACCAAAGTGATAACTCATAGGTTAGGAACCACTGCTCTATACTATAGGAATCATGTGACCTAATTGGGATACTAATAAACATTCAGGTATGTATCGAATATGGATCCGTTTGTTTTGATTACGATTTATTGGGTCAAATTTATAATACATATTTAGTTAGATTTATCTCACTAGTTTACATAGGTTATCGTAGTATATAATACAATGGATATATATAAATTAGTGTTCTTATAATTGTAAATTATATAGTGATACATTTAAAATATTTTATATTATACATCGATATCAAAACAAACAGGGTTGGGGCCCTGTTCAATATTAACTACTATTATTGTCTCTCACTATTATCCCATCTAAAATAGTACTATATATATATATTCTCTATTGCGGAAAAACTTTCCCATAGAAAATATAAATGTCAGCTGTAATATGCAAGCTGTATATGTCCGGTGATAGAGGTCTATGTGATTACTGACCACTCTTGAAGATATTATCTTCTGGTATGGAGGTGATGGAGTGACGGGCGGTGACATCTCTGGTGACATCTGTTGTGACACCTTCTCTTGCGGCGCTGGTAGTGGGACCTGATGTGGTAGCCTTGCTGACGCTGAAACTTCCGTCATCGTATGAATCATTTAGGGTTGTATTGTTCGATCTGAATAATGGTATATAGGTGTCACTACTAGTGGTAGTAGTAGTAGTAGTAGTGGTAGTGGTAGTGGTAGTGGTAGTAGTAGTAGTAGTAGTAGTAGTAGTAGTAGTAGTGGTAGTGGTAGTGGTAGTGGTAATGGAAGTTGTAGTGGTAGTGGTAGTGGTAGTGGTAGTAGTGGTAGTGGTAGTGGTAGCAGTAGTAGTAGTAGTAGTAGTAGTAGTAGTAGTAGTGGTAGTGGTAGTGGTAGTGGTAATGGTAGTGGTAGTGGTAGTGGTAATGGTAGTGGTAGTGGTAGTGGTAATGGTAGTGTAAGTGGTAGTGGTAGTGGTAGTGGTAGTGGTAGTAGTGGTAGTGGTAGTGGTAGTGGTAGTAGTAGTAGTAGTAGTAGTAGTAGTAGTAGTAGTAGTAGTATTAGTAGTAGTAGTAGTAGTAGTAGTAGTAGTAGTAGTAGTAGTTGTAGTGGTAGTGGTATTGGTAGTGGTAATGGAAGTGGTAGTGGTAGTGGTAGTGGTAGTGGTAGTGGTAGTAGTGGTAGTGGTAGTGGTAGCAGTAGTAGTAGTAGTAGTAGTAGTAGTAGTAGTGGTAGTGGTAGTGGTAGTGGTAGTGGTAGTGGTAGTGGTAGTGGTAGTGGTAGTGGTAGTGGTAGTGGAAGTGGTAGTGGTAGTGGTAGTGGTAGTGGTAGTGGTAGTAGTGGTAGTGTTAGTGGTAGTGGTAGTAGTAGTAGTAGTAGTAGTAGTAGTAGTAGTAGTAGTAGTAGTAGTAGTAGTAGTAGTAGTAGTAGTAGTAGTAGTAGTAGTAGTAGTAGTAGTAGTAGTAGTAGTAGTAGTAGTAGTAGTAGTAGTAGTAGTAGTAGTAGTAGTAGTAGTAGTAGTAGTAGTAGTAGTAGTAGTAGTAGTAGTAGTAGTAGTAGTAGTAGTAGTAGTAGTAGTAGTAGTAGTATTATTAGTTGTAGTAGTAGTAGTAGTAGTAGTAGTAGTAGTAGTAGTAGTAGTAGTAGTAGTAGTAGTAGTAGTAGTAGTAGTAGTAGTAGTAGTAGAAGTAGTATAGGTAGTAGTGTTAATTATAAGATTAATAATGGTAAAACGCAATGTATTATATTAGTAAACACTCATTTATTTTATACATAATAATATATTACAAAATGTACATATTTATATAAATATATATATATATATATATATATATATATATGTAATAGACTAGTTAATAATAATATAAGTAAATATTATAAAACTAGCTTACCCGTGAAACAATGCAGAAGTTAGGTAATATATTATACTATAGTTGATGTTATACAACAGTTCGATTAGATAGAGGAATGCGGAATAACAATAACAACAGGGTATGATAACTAGCAGTGTGACTATGGAGGGGTGTCGGAGGGGTGTTGGAGGGAGCAACGGAAACGCTGATAAGGTAAGTAGGTAGGTAGATGGGCGGGAACAATCCAATGAGGGAGGAAGGGAGTTGGACAGCCTTCTATCTGGATGATCTTTGCACCCAAATGTGGATCACGTGATTGCCAACGGGATTAATGAATGAATGAATGACTAATCGTGACTCAGACATATTACTACCTCTATACTATTTATAATCTGGCAGGAAAATAATACAGTACATGCTATCGTTATAAGACTTATATCTATAATGCCAAAAAAGTATTACCACCTCCCCTTCCTCCTCCTTCTAGTGTATGCACTTCTTATTCACACACACCCGCACACACACATATATATACACTAATATATACTCACACTCAATGTATCAATATTGTGTGTATTTATACTATAATGTAAATAATACGTGAGTCATTAAATATACAAATATATTGATGATATTCTAATATACTGATTAATACATAGGTATGCATGCGTATGTGTGTGTGTGTGTATGTGTGTGTATGTTTGTGTGTATATGTATGTGAGTGTATCATTTGTGAATAATGCTTAAATCAGCAGGGCATACATCAGCAGGCCATTTCATGCATTTACATGTTAATAGATAGGAAATACAATGGTCCATTAACATTTATGTTTAGGGGTAAAACTAAATAGTTTTTAATATTCAATTAATCTAACTATCTATTTTTGTATTGTATACAATATATATACTGCTACAATTGTGTGATTATATTTTTTTTAAATATAATTTATTTCAATAATATATTTTATTATTTATTATGTCTAATATATTTAAACCAATATTGTCTCTTTTCAATAATATTTACAAAAATTGAACAACATAATGTTATTTATTCATATACTATTTACATATAGAAGAACAAAATGGATACCTATGACAGATTTGTCTAAACATACATTTATATTCACCTAGTTAGTACATAATAATTATTCTGAGTAAAACGCATATAAAGTTTTACTAAGTAAAAATCACTATTATAAAATAAAGCAAATACAGTTTATGTAATTATCATAGTAGTATATAGAAATAAAATATAATATTATGTATAGTTTATACATTATGATAACACAAAGCAATAATATCATGTTGTATAATTTATAAAATAATATATATATAGATAAATTCAATAAATAATTATAAATTGGAATTGTAAAATAATTGAATAAATAATTGTCAATTGTAATAGTAAAATACATTCATTATATAATTATACAAGATACAATAATATATGAAATAAAATATGAAATTAGAAATAAAATGTTATTAGTATAGTTTACATATATGATAAAATAAATCAATAATATAGTATTGTATAATTTATAAAATAATATATATATATTGATGTGTAAATTCAATATAAATACAACTATAACTCTAATATAAATTCTAATATTATAAAATAAAACTAATACTAATAATAACTAATTATAACTAATAAATATATATTTAAATACAACTAACTATAACTAAATGTTATACATATACATAAATGTAAATATACATAGGTAAATACACCTACAAATATAATTTAAAAACCAAATTATAAATAAAATAAACTCAACTATAAATCTAATATAAAGGCTAATAATGGTATTCAAATAACTATTTTATAATACTAATGTTAATAAACTAATATATAAATTAAATAACTATAAATATATGTAAATAATATAAATATAAGTTCAAATGAAGTTAAAATGATAAAAAAATGTAAATCACAAAAGTGAAATGTTATAAAGGATGTAAGAAATATATAGCGTCTGTTTATTAGCTTTTCTATTGGTTTATAATATCACATGCCATATGTTTACAATGATAATAATATAGAATAAATGAAGATAGTCAACTCGGTTTTTAAATTTTGTAAATCGACAATATATGTGTATATATATATATTGTATACGTATACTTATATATGTGTATACAATATATAAGTATACAAATTTTATACAATAAAATGTAGGTATTATTATAAAATTATTCATGTAGATTTCAAAATAAATTAGGTAATAAGCTATAAGCCAAGATTATTTATTTTAAAAGGTGCGTTATAAAATATACTTTTTATGGTATTTTTAGGCCGTTTTCAATGATAATATTTTGACAAATACTAAATAATATATAATAAATTAATAATATTGAATAACAAATTAAATTTGTTGTTGATTTTCACTGATTTTTCAACTGAGGTAGGCCTTAAAAGCGTATAAAACAATAGGCTTATTATCCTATAGATGTATTGCGTGTTAGCTTTAGTACAGCACTGATTGTTATTGTTATGTGTGTAATTTGCAACACTCACAGTAAAGAGTACTCACGGGTGGTAACCATATATGGTACTTATAAGTAGTACTTATTATATAGTACTATAGTACTATACTACTATAGTACTAATTAACCTATAGGTTAATCATAAGAAACACAAGTACTAGGTACTCGTAATCATTAGGTACATACATATTCAGTTAAATAAGCTACATAAGTACATGTAACTCCTATCGGAATATAAAATAGTCGCAGCAAATAGTAGAAGAAGCATATAGTTTATATTAGTATATAGTTTAAACGCGCATCTCTACACGATACACTTACATATACTAGAACACAGCTGTTAGAAAGCTACGAGTGCGGACTAATAGTAAAGAGTGATGCTGTAGTACATGTACGATGTAGGGGGGCGGGGTGGGGGCGGGGTGGGGTGCAAACCTGATACCGGTGTATTGTATAGAGGTAGCCTCGTGAAGTACGGATGAAGAATCTGCGTTGCGAGGAGGGTAATGAAGTCGGGTTGTTGTGTAGTCGGTGATGTATCGTATTAAGGCGTATGTATATAATGTAAAGTGTATATTGTTAGTGGATTCGTTAATGATTATATATATTATTGAAATAGATAACGTACTTTATTAGTACTGGTACTAGGGAATTAGAGAATGCGCGCGTACATTTTTTTACAGTTACGGTGTTTATGTAAATGAAAATAATCGAATTATAAATAAATATTATCGTGGCTGCATTAATATGTTATATTAACCATCAAGTTTAATAGATTTTGGGAGTCGTCTGTTGGCTTTCTCCTAGTAGATGATAGGGGTGGGGTGTAAGGTATTAAAGGGATTTAGCATAAGGGTTACTTATAGAGGTTCATATAAATATATATTGTGACGGAGATGAGTTGGAAAATATTGTAGTAGAAAAAGATTAAAATGTGTCGGGAAAAGGTATTGTTTGAGTTAGAAAAACGGGTGATAATAGGGTGTACAAGGGGTACGGGAGAGGTAGGAATAACGGTGAGAATAGAGAAGGTTAGGTTCGTGAGTTAACCTCTCGTACTCTGCGCTCGATGGCTTTAATTTCCTTTTCATCCTGGTCTAATCTTTCCTTCCAACAACTATTTAAGCTATCTTCAGCTTTCTTTCTTCGCGAGTTCAGGTGTTGTTCTCGACGGGTTAAGTACCTAGTGAAGATTAGTATTTGTATTGGTGAAACGTGTCCTATATATTATAAAGTATAAAGAGATACTTTTGAAAGAGTTCAGTTAAATATTTAAATTCTTAATAATATATCATTGGATGATTCTTAAAACTTTCGATCAAATTAATAATAGGATGAGAAAATCAACGATTAATTAAATCAACTTGAAAGAATTATTATATTATACAGTCGATTTCGAAAATATTTATGAAATATTCATATATATATATCGCATAAGTATGAAACATATAGGTAACTTCAGTATTTATATTAATCGAGGATAAGATGATGCAGGTAAACAAACTTTTTATTCAAGTCATACTTCCTTATGCAGGTGAACATGTCAATGCTCTGATTTTCAGGACTTGAGGAATAGCTCATAATCTCCGAGTCAGATTGGTAATCTAGGTAACACGGGGACGCTCGTTAACAATGTTAACAAATACATCCATCATAATGCAATAACTTCATTAATCAATACCGATTGAAAATCAACAAATATTATTCGTATATTGAGAGAATTCATATAAAAGAATTAAAGTTTAAATGAAAATATGTAAACTGATTACAATTTTACAAATTTATAATAATTATAATTATTTGGAATCACTTGACCATTTCTGTATAATATATTGTATTACCTAATTTCCTATACCGTAGCGTAGAGCCGTAGGGGCGCTATTATATATAGGTTAATTATAGCTATAGTTATAGTTAATCTATATAGTTATATCTACATATAATCTAAACATATAATGGTTAATCGTACTCTATAGAGTAATGCATATATGCATTTTATGCTGACAAAGTGTACCACCTTTAGTGTGTTCCATTTACTCTGAGGAATCGTCCTGTGATAATAAGGACATCATAAGGTTATTGAGTGATAATAAGGACATAATAAGGGAATTGAGTGATAATAAGGACATAATAAGAACATCGAGTAATAATAAGAACATAATAAGGAATTTGAGTGACAATAAGGACATAATAAGAACATCATGTGATAATAATGACATACTAAGAACATAATAAAGAAATCGTATGATAATAAGGATATCATGAGTAAATTGAGTAATAATAAAGATATGATAAGGAAATTGAGTATTAATAAGGACATAATGAGGAAATCGCGTGATAATAAGGACATTATAAGAACATCAAGTGATAATAAGGACATAATAAGAACATAATAAAGAAATCGTATGATAATAAGGACATAATGAGGAAATATATATATATATATATATATATATATATATATATATATATATATATACATATATGTGTGCATGTGTATAATATTAATTAATACATTAAATTATATTATAATTTTATAAATTTATAAAAAAAAGTATATATTTATAATAAATGTCATTGGATTATCGATATATTTATTGATATAATTAGATATTTTTTACTAATTTTAATAATTATATAATATCTAGATAATAAAATAATATAAATATTATTCATCATATTATATATATTCATCAGTGTAACTAATATATATAATTATATTTATAATTTTATAATTTTATAACAAAAATTATAAATGTATACATTATATATAATATATTTAATTCTATTAACTTATTATGTTATAGTATTATATAGATTATTTTACTTATTTTATTATTAATATATGATGTGAACGCCTTATAGGGCGCCCTATATAATATATAATTATTTTCTATAGTAGTATATATAATATTATATATTCCTATACTATATAATTATTTACTATAATTATATAAGTTAATAGAATTAAATATATTATAAATTTATATATGATTATTAAATATGCAAATAGTAGTATAACAATTACAAATATAATATTAATAATATGAATCAGTTTACCTAATGTAGTAAATATAAACCTATATATGTACCATATATAATAAGTATATATATTTATATAATTATATAACCTATTTATTGTGAATTATTGAATATAACTCTACACCCGACGATATTAATATTAACAATAATAATGATGGATAATATAATGCGAATAACATAAACATCAGGATAATTGATAAATATATGTGTAAATAATTGAGTGGATAATAATATAATTAAATTTTAACCAATCAAAATATATGTCATAAAAATAAATTGTGATTAATATAGGGAATACAAGTATTTATAATAAACTTTATTAAATCAAAATATATATAAACCTATATATATATTATAATATACACAATTATACAATATATATATATATATATTCCGTATATTTCCGTATATTACGTATACGAGGCACCATATGGTGCAAATAATGCGTATGCACTATTTTAGTTACAAACAACTTTCGCGTTAACGTTGTTTATCGTCTTGCATATATGAACCCCTCAACAATTCCAAACTTATTGCTCGTAAAATCTGCATATCCACCATCAATCACCTGAACTCCTCATTCCCCATCCCCAACTTCAATTACGTGATCCGCGGCAACAACAATTTTCACATCGACTTAATTTCATGTGTCCCACCCGATATCGTGATATCTTAAACCCCCTTACTAATACCTCTCCCCTTATTTCACCCTCACCCAACACACCCCTCTCATTTTCTTCACTTCCCTTCACTCATACTATCCCTACTCCCTCCCCACAACTAACCAGCCCCACCTCACCTTATTATCCTCAATGCTGCTCTTATCAACGTACGTTGATACGTCGTACGCTCTCTTCGCAATAAAATCCCTTCTGTAATTTCCCTCATGATCGACCATGACCTCGGCATCCTCTTCATCATTGAAACCTGGCTATCTCCTCTGGATTCTCCTCACCTTGCTACTCTTAACACTCCCCCCATCCCGGTGGCGGAACCGGAATACTTTACTAATCTTCTCTAACTATAGTTAGATATATATCTCTAATATTTCCTATCACTCTTTCTCCCACTCTGAAGCCCTTAGCAGCGCCATCAGCTCACCTTTCTCCCGGACCTTCAACACTACCCTTTTCAACCGTCATCCCTATCCCTCCGTCCTCCCTCTCCCTCCATCGACCCATTCCAAGATGAATTCTGCCTCTTCCATCACACAATATCCCCTAACACCATTATATTAGATGATTTCAACTTCCTTAACCCACCCTCGACCCGGTCCCTTAACAATCTACTTACCTCTTTTAACCTTATCCAACACGTCACCTCCCCCACCCATGTCCAAGGCAATATCCTTGACTTCATAATCTCCCCCAAAACTAACAAAATCATCACCAACCATACTATCGGATCACCCTTCTCCGACCACTTCATAATACTCCTCAACCTTAGCCACCCCAAATCAACTCGACCCCTAACCATCAGAACCTCACGAAAAATACACAACCTCCCCATTCCTGCTTTTATTGCTGATCTCTCCTCCCTACCTACTACTACGTCCGCTGAACTTCATCAATCCCTTTCAACTACCCTTGATAAATATGCCCCTCTCGTCACTAGAACCACCATCACTCGTCCTGACTCCTCCTGGTACACCTCATCCTTACTAAAACAAAAGCGCATTCTGCGCACAGCTGAAAAACACTACCTAAAACATCCCTCCCCTACTTAACTTACTTCCTACAAAAACCTGAAAAACATCCACCGTAAAGCCATCACTACTGTCAAAGCAACTCACATCACCCTAAAATTCCACAAACTTTCCAATGATAGTAAATCCATACACCGACTCTCTGCCCAACTACTTGGTCGCTCACTCAAAGCTCCTCTCCCCACTACCACCCCCGAACAATTATCACTCCTCTTTGACAAAGCATTCAATGATAAACTTTCCGCCACCCTTTCTGCCCTTCCCACCCCCACCTTATGCCCCACTCCCATAACCTTTCCCATATTCCTTTATTCTTTCGATTCACCCACACTTGATCGAATAATCTCTTTCCTTAATTCCACATCCTCAACCTCATCCCTTGATCCTATTTCCATCCCTATACTCAAACAGATTACCCACACCGTTGCTTCACCCCTCCACAAAATCATCTGCACTTCACTTTCATCCGGCTCCGTCCTTCCTGATTGCAAAGTAGCTGCCATCTCTCCCATCCTTAAAAAGCCTAATCTTTACTCCCTGAATTCCTCTAACTACCGACCCATCTCCAACCTCTCAATTCACTCAAAAGTCCGCGAAAGTGTTGTGTCCTCCCAACTCATCACCAACCTCACAGCCAACAACATCCCCAACATATTCCAAAGTGCCTACCTCCCCTACAACTCTACTGAATCCGCCCTAATCTTCATTTCCTCCGACCTACTATCTGGCCTTAACAACCGTGGCACCATACTCGTCCTCCTGGATATATCCTCCGCTTCTTTTCCGACTCTCCTCCTATATCAAGTCCATACACCAATGGCTTACCTCCAACTCCATAAAACTTAACCACACTAAAACGGAAGCTATCTTTCTCCACTTACCACTACGTTCCTCCACCCTCCCTGAACCACCCCCATCTCACTCGACAATACCATACTCCCCTACTCTCAACATGTCAGAAACCTTGGCTTCCATATTGATACCACCCTTTCACTTGACTATCATCTTATACATATGCATACATCCATCCACTACCACCTACACTGCCTCCGCTTAATCCGACGCTCCATTCCCCTCCCCATCGCTATTACCATTGCCTCCTCCTAAATCATCCCCCTATTCGACTATTTCAACTCCCTACTCTTTAACTTCCCGGACTACAAACTCATCAAACTACAGCGACTCCAAAACGCTGTAGTTTGATGTGTCCATTTACTTCCCCGACGTACCCCTGACTCCATTACTCCTCTCCTAAAACAACTACACTATCTGCCAGTACCCTATCGTATCGTATAAATACAAACTCTCCCTAACCATCCACAAAGCTATTCACCACAATTCTCCTGACTACCTTGCCTCCCTCCCTCCTAGATGTATACATCTACACACACCCATCACTACACTCCATACCCTTTCCTCCAACACCTTTATCCTTACCACTCCCCATTTTTACAAACTCCATTCTTCAAATATACGCTCCTTTGCCTTCTCTGCCCCTTATCACTGGAACTCCCTACCCAAACACCTACGAATAAACTCATCATATCCCTCCTTTAAACTCCACCTCAAGACTCATTACTTCTCCCTTGCCTTCCCTCCCACTCAATAATTTCCCTCCCACGGACGGCCGATTGCTCACGCACTTGCAGTCCATAAACCAAAAAAGGTAAAAGTAAAGTAAGTATATATGAGAGTATATTCTCTTGGCTCCCCTAGTTACATAGGGGTGATGAGGATACTACAATATAATTCCATATTGTTAGAGTTGATGAGTCAGACCACTAATAACGAATCACTCTGCAGTAGCAAGTCTGACCATTTCTGAAACACAATAACAGAAATCCAAACAAGTAATTACAATTGAACCAGACCAATAATCAAACAGCACCATGGTTAAAATCCCCGACTACCTCATAAACTAGAATATATGAGTAGATCCTACATTATGTCACAATAATGAATATATATTTAGATTAGTATGGAATGGATGTGTAAGAATAAAACACGATAGGTAAATTTATATTATTCAAGACATCTTTAAATATAGATAATAGACGTAAAAACTATTCGCAAAAATACAAACGCCAAAAATTGCCAGAATTTGTAATATCAATATTCTAGGAATGCTAGAGAATGCTTCCATCATGACATGTATCACGAAGATACAGTGAATTATGATAAGATGTGAAGCGTAATGATAACTTATGGAAGTCGTACAATGTACATGTCGTACAGCTTGCAATACCTATAGGTGGAATTAGATTATAATCAATAATCAATAATCAATAATCAATAATTAGTATACTAATCAACACACTGAACACATAGTATCTGATGTTATAAAGTTAACTATCGTATATTAATCGCAAACTTCAATAGGAATCACAAATCTCCATACTTTCAAATATTAACTATGTAAAGGAATTTCTGTTTGCGGTTTAAACTCTGATTCACAATGACATTATATCCAATACTCGTGATAGGACCTATATTAACACCTATATCTTAATATTTAAGCATAACGTCAAAGATCTTGAGAAGCAAAGCACTTTGACATTCGGAAAATCTTTGATAACATCCTATTAACAATTAGAGATTTCTATGGTATATAGAAATCTATATATCTATATCTACATATATAACCTAGGTTATAACATAGTATAGCTATAGGTTACCACCTCAGCAAATATAACATTAATATACACTTATCACATTACTATCAATATAATCTCATCATATATATTCTATAGAATATGTAAAATAAATCGAACCTATATAGGACAAACCATACTAAATAACATCGTAAAGAATTTGGAAGGGTTTAGAATGTTAGAGATGACCAGCATCATTCCGTAACGTGATGACTTTTAGATGAAAAAAATCTGTTCATGATGTGATGCATTCAAGATGAACAACAGAATTCCGTGATGCGACGCCTTTAGAGATATATGTATAATCTCCGTTTCATCTTCGAGATAACAACAGATCCGTGACACCGATCTCGGGATGATTATTTTACCGGATTTTATATCTCGTGTATGATTACATTTGTTTTGTATTATCCGGGGCTCCTCACAGTTATTTATAACATATACAAGTCTATGACTTCTTGAGGGGTCCATTTGTATCCACTATTATTATATGTATGATTCAATAAATAAATATTATATATGTATATGTATATACTGTAATGTATATATTCGGGGGCGAAACTTTACTTTTAATATAGGGGGGATAATGGAAAAAAATATATATATGTATTTATTCAAAAAAGTTATTTACAAAATTTAATACTTCTTCTCTCAAATGAATCATTTATAAATGACTTTAATATGTCATCTATATCTAATTCTTCCAATTTTTCTTTGTGAATATTTAAAATAATTATCGCATTTAATCTTCTCTGCGTCATGCTATTTCTTAGTCATGTCTTTAGTCTTCTTAACGCACTGAATGACCTTTCGGGGAACACTAACTTGCAGGTGATACCATAAGTAATTTTAATAGGGTTTGAATTTATGGAAAAAAATGTATTACTTAGTTAGACATAGTTTTAAAATTTGTTATATAATTGTTCAGATTCATATTGTTATATATAAAAAAAAGTTATAACGTTTTTTATAACATCTAATTTCGGCAATAAAATCTTCTTTATATAACTCTGGGTAGTCTTTTATTTTATAAATATTTTGTTCTGTATTTGTAAATATTGTTTCCATTTTGTTGTATATATTAATATCTATTGAATTAAAATATGTATGTATTGACTCAATTGTCATATCAATAATTCTATAATAATCACTTCGATAAAATTCTTCTATATTAATATGTTGATTATTATCCTATGGCTTTATTTTTCTTGGAAACATCAAGTCATCAATATCATTATCATCAATACATTTGTTAACTCGGTCTATTATGTCATTAAATATGATTTCTTCTCTGCATTCTTGTAGTTTTTGGATGACAGATGACATATTTTGAAGATGAAATCATTAAAATTACAATAATAGTTTTACTTTGTAGTATTACATTACTTTTTTCCAAAATTGAAATGATTGGAAATACCATAGATTTCCCAAGAATAAATAAAGGTTATTTCATATTAGCTAATATACCAGTAGATTTACCTGAAGCCATACCATTTTTACAATGCTCATCAACGTTGTTTATTATATCAGTATAGTTATTTATAATACAGAATACTGCAAGTTCTCTTGTCAAGAATCTGGTTTGACATAACGGTTTTATAACATTATTTTCATTATTTTGAAATAATTGTTTGAACTTTCCTGACTGATTATATAATGAACCTAAATCTTGAACAGTATTTAGAGAATTTCTAATTATAGTTAATTCATTGACAGCTTTTGATGCTATTAAATGAGAAACAGTGTACGAATAAAGCCAAATTTGGACCTAAGTCTGTGTTTTAAAATGTCAGCTGACAACCTAAATACGGTATATTATAATATATATTAGGTGCAGAATACACGATTTTTATTTAATTTAAAATTATGTACCTACTTTAGTACGGTTATATGTACGATATATTAGGCTACCTACGTCGTATTCTGTATATATATTACGATAATTGTTAATTTTGTATTTTTGTATTTGTTTATAAATTATTCTTATTATATATAGTATTTCCTATATATATATATATATATATTTATAGTATTTTAATAAATTTAACATATAACAATTACCACCTGTTTTTGTATGCCTATATATAAGTATAATACGATCCGCGGACATCTATAAATATATAGACACATAATGTATATAATAGTAACATTACGATAAGAGGACATCTATAAATATATAGACACATAATGTATACAAGAGTAACATTACGATCAGCGGACATCTATAAATATACATAGACTAGTATATAAGAGGAACATTACGATCAGCGGAGATCTATAAATCAACGGACATAGGCGGACATCAATGTCCGCCGAATTTTTCCGCTGATCGTAATGTTCCCTTGATCCAATACATGTATTATAAGTTAAATATAAGTTAAATATTCATATTCATATCTATTAAAGTTTAAATGTATATACATAGAAATATACACATCTAATCAGATTACAATCCAACAAGTAATCAGATTACAATCATGGGGCTATGTATTGATTACGATCACAGATTTTGATTCGATTACAATCGTATTACAATCAATGATTACTTACTGATCGTGAATCTATGTTAGTGATCAGTTAACAATCACTGATTACAATCGTATTACAATCAATTATTACCATATACGATTAGGCCTATATATGATTATAATCAAAGCATAGTTGCTTAAAAATGATTGTAATATGATTGTAATCGTATTGTTATCAGTTAATAGCAAATCATGATGATGTTCAAACTATAATCTAACCACAATAACTGATTACTTTACTTACTGGGTATATATATATAATATATATATATAATATTATAATATAATTTGTAGTTCAACAATGTAAATATATTCACATATAACCTTAAGTCACTATCGCGAGACATAACCAGACGGACATAATTATTTCAAAATTATTATATATATATATACCTATATTAATATTATACTAATTAATATTTTACTAATTAATATTTTACTAATTAATATTTTACTAATTACTATTTTACTAATTATTATTATTATAATTTATATTATACTAATTTATAGTATATTAATTAATAGTATACTAATTAATATTATACTAATTAATAGTATACTAATTAATATATAATAGGCATATATGCACCATTAAGTATATATTATAAACTGTTTAAATACATATATGTGTATATTTTATTTGATGTGTATTATTAGTATCACTATATTTATGTTAATTTAAGGTTAATTATATTTAATACTAATATTTAAATTATAAAATATATTAAATTAATATTTATTATATTTTATAATTTTTATAATTATGTATTTATATATGCAAAATGCGTGAGACACTACGATGCAATTATATATTCGATATATAATAAGATGATACTGGTAAAATAATGTATATAAAATATATAAAATATAACAAGTATTTCCCCCTATTTTAAACATATATATCTACTTTAAAACAAAATAAACGATGCTGATTGGATAAAAGCTATCCACAATACCCGACTTTGATGTAAAAAATCATTAATATTATAACCTTCTTAAAGTGCATATATAATTAAAATAAATATCAATATTGATATTTATTTTATAATGATTAACTTTATAAATGTATATTGATTACCTAATTTATTATTACAACCTACTATCAAAATTATCTAGATATTTCTAATATTTTCGTAGATATAACAGCTTAAAGTTACATCTTTTACCTATTAGATATTATTTTTTTTTATTACATTAGTTCATTTTTTTTATAATTTTTTTAATTTGTTATCTACAAAATCGCAGCTTGCCATACTGATAATACTATTCATGCTCTATGATTACATTACGTATTCATCCTACTAGTGATTGGCTTTATTTTCGTTCATAAGCATCGATCCTCTGCAAAAGGCTCGATCATGATCGATATTACTACTGTGATCGCGATCGTGATTGAAAAAGTAGGATCGTGCTCCAATGAAGGATCGTGATCGTTAGCATTTGGATCGACGGCAGAAAAATATCACGATCGTGATCGTTATTTCCGATCACAACATTAATAGTTAGACCTATAGACCATGATCGCCGATCATAAATAAATATATAGGAATAATAAAAACAAAATACTACATCAAAATGTTTCATTATATATACATAGGTATTAATACATACTTAGGGGAGGGAAGGGAGTAGGCTAGTGACAGATAATTAATATGCTTCAGAATATTTCTAATATATCGATACATACTTATTTTAGGCTCTTGTTTTTTTGAATTAACTAGAAATCATATAGGTTAGTGAAACCTAGTTCTAGAATACTGTGATTTCACTTTTATATATAAGTTGTTTAATATAATATATGTTTAACCTAATAATATAAACGTTTTATTAGGCATTAAACAAATCACTAACATAAGGCAAGGCGATAGTAGTGGCCGCTAGTACCAGAAAATGCGATAAGTGTCTCGTAATGTATATGATTTATATTTTTATTATTATATTAATTAATTATATTTATCATGCATACGCACCTTATTTGATTCAATGATTTAATTATATACACACACACTCACGCACATAAATTAGTATAAATATATAATCATGTTTTTGTTAAAATTTGACAAAAAATGATTATGTAATAAAGTAGAGTAATTAATTAATTATTTAAAAATTTTTGTTACTATATATTATAGATATTTTGATTATCTAAATATTGTATATAGAAATTGTTATCCTATCAAGCACCATTTAAGCGTTAATTAAAACGGCCACTACTCCGTCCTCGGCCACTACCCCCTTCCCTCCGTTATATATAGCCTATATAATATAGGTATGTAATATAAACTATATAAACTATAGTTATATAAAACAAATATGTATATCACAATAGTAACCCAGCAAACAATAATAGCAGACTTAAATACTTATTAAAGCAGTAATTTTTAATCAGATTTTCGAACATTCTGATTTAAAATCTGATTTTATTCTACCGATTTAAATCTGATTAAATTCTATTAAGTTAAACAGTGAAAACATTTTAAATTTGCTTAAAAAGTAAGTTTAAATTCTGATTTAAATCTAATTAAAATTATGATTTAGTACTGATACATTTCTGATTTAAATTCTGATTTATTACTGATATATTTCGGATTAAAATAATGATTATTACTACAACCTAATTTATTTGTGATTTAAATTCTGATTTATTACTGCTTTATTTTTGATTTAAATTGACTCACATAGGATACATACCCTACACCTAAAGCAGTAATAAATCAGAAGTTAAATCTAAAATAAAGTAGTAATACATTACATATTTGTGAAGGTTCAATTTCTGGCATCATGGCGTCTAATTCTTCAGTATCTAATATCTTTAAAATAATTTATTAATAATAAATAAAATATATGGATTTAATTACCATTTGCTTTCCACATATGAATATATCGGTCTAAATTATATCTTCCGTTAAAACATTATTAGGTATAGGATTGTTAACACTCGTCTTTCCTATCTAAAAGAAGAAAATAATGCTTATGAATTATATGAATTATATATTGGGATAGATTATTAATAATTATAATTATATAATATAATAATAATTATATAATAAGTATAATAATAATTATACTAATAATTATAATATTATCTTAACCATAAAATCAGCTTTGGTTTTAAAGCATCCATAAAGTAGTTTCCTATAGTCTTTAATCGCTGGATACATTTAATAGATAGTATTTATATATTAAGAGTTTATTATAATAGTATTAATATTAATAACTTACGCGACAAAAGCATATACGCATGCGTCAATAAAAATTACTTTTTTTCTGGTGACAACAGACTTTCCTCTTTTGGCTCTTTTTTTCCAGTAAAAGAGTACTATTTTATATCTAGAGACTTTAGGATTGACCTGACAGTGGCACTCGCTTCTTACTGCATTTCTTCTTGAAACTTTCAATCTAAATTAAAATATTAAACAAAATAATTGGATATATTTAAACATACATTTAAACCTATAACATTTAAACTGACAAATATATATATCAAAATAATGTTTATATGAAATATAAAATAGTTATTTAGTGCTTAATAATTAAGTGTTAAAGCCTGATTTAATTCTGATTTAATAATTTCCATATATAAGATATATTTAAATCATCGATATAAAGAAAGTGGATAAGCAATTGACTGTAGTATGGCACTTTCCGCTACGAGCGCTGCAGTCGAAACCCACTATCTGGCCCACTACTTTTTATTTATAATAATATGTATTTATCATATATATATTGATAACCACTACCAATTTTAATATACTATCGATACTAAAAATAAAATTATATATTTAAAATACATAATATCAACATTCCTCGTAATTTTGTGTATTTAAATTGAAGTTATAATACTATTTTATTGATTTTATTGATATTTATAATTTAAATCCATTGATATAGATAGAAGTCACTTTAATCTATTTCGACGAAAAGACTACTGTTTCAATATTTGACATATATAATATGACTAATATCCAATCAAAATCACTGATACCATTTTGTTAATTTATCGATAAAAGTGTCATTCACGTGTATATCTTTTACATGCATTGCGTGCGTCAATTGCTTATCCACTTTCTTTATATCGATGATTTAAATCTGTCTTAAAATTTAATTCTGTTTAAAAGTATTTAAGTCTGCTATTATTGTTTGCTGGGAATATTCATAATTTTCTTTTAAAATAACTAAACATTCACAATTATTATCGTTTGAATGAATTAATGAATAAATGAAATCGATACCTCGCATATTATATTTTGTATAATATATTATGAAATAATTAGCAATTCTTTAATGTATCATACCTCTTATAAATCTAAACATGAATTTACATGTATTAAAAAATAACAGTTATTTAAAAGTAAAGAATCGCTGTTGTTTATAGATATAATCAATATTAGTTCTACTATTTATCCGGTATAATAATCGTATAGATTTATTCTGAGTTATAGATATAGGTCTCAAAGTTATGTCATAATGTGTACCCAAATATGGGTACTGTAGGAGATAAAATTACTATCTAGATAGATGACAGTGATATACAAATTAGTATAATATTTTTAAAACGTGAATAGATGATATTTTATATTCTTTCTTGAATTGGAATGCCATAGTATAATCTAGTTTTAACCAAATTTGTATGAATTTTCCAATTCATATTAGTATCAATTGTGATACCAACAAAGTGACGTATTATATTATTTCGCTTAGGATTAGTTATATTCCCTGCAATACCAAATATCACCTATATATATATATATATATATATATATATATACTGGAGAAGATGGTGGTAATATTGCATTGAATTTAACAATTGGTGATTGTATATTTATATAATCATTCAATATATTCAAATATATAAAATTGTAATATATAAAATTAATAATATTATATTTGTTCGTAATGAAATGAATATAAATACTATTAATATTAATCAACATATTCGCATATATTCGCCTACTTTCTAGCCAATTTTAAATTTAATTTTAATTTTAATCAACGTAAACAAATAATATATTATTTAACGAAATATTTATATCTAAAAATAATGCATTTATAAAATATAAAATAATAAGTATATAGCACAATCATATATGTTATATCAGAATGGTATATATTAATTTTCGAATACTATCGTTATTAATAATATTAATTAATACATGTGATTCATGGTAAGTTTGGTATAATACTTTAATCATATATATATATATATTAATCACTTTGTTTACATAGCAACCAATATATAGTTGTGGTAATAACTGCTTAGCTTTTAAATATCTTTTAATTGTATTATTATTATAAAGATAAGTACGTATTCATTTATTTTTTATATTATCTATTATATTAATATATATTAAATATTAATATCCAACTTATTTGAAATACATAATAGTTGTCTTTAAATTATAATCATATCTTATTTAGATATAATTATATTTAGTATTTGTTTACATTTTATTATAACAAAATAAACATCCTAAAAAATAAATAATAATCACAAAGATAATAGAATTATAAATTCGATAAATTAATTAAATTCAAATATATATTACATACTGTTTATGTATATTCATACTTAGCTACATTATTTACTATTTATAAAATTAATTAACTAGTAGTTTATAATAATATTATAACTGATATTCTCCCGTGGATCTCCCTTGGGAATTTGCTTTTGGTAGTCGGATCTACCAACCTTCATTTGAGGTTAGCTACCAACTTACACCTAGATAGTCTACTGCTGTATTTACTTACATACAGATCCATCAATTCTACCTCGGACGATACACTGCCTTACATCTCAGACAATCGGACCATCATTGCCCGGCTGCCACCAAGCATACCAGGAGCCTACTAAAGTCAACCGGTGCTTGTCAAGTCAACTCGTCATATAGCAAAACGGACTGAATACCAAACTTCTTCAAAAATATCCCTGTTACGACCAGTTTTTATACATTTATTATTATATTTATTATTATCTATTTCATTCAATTTAATCCCACAATCTCAAGTATACCATGTCCTCAAATTGTTCACATTGTAACCTTCCCGCATGCGAATATTATCTCAAATGTAAAACATGTCCATCTATTTTACATTATAATTGTTTATACCCCGCAGCTATTATTTCTAAATCCTGGTTTCATTCTAAAAACCCCCCTCCCGCTTATGCTATTGCTATATTTAATTCACCTAACTTCATCTTCTCATGTTCCTCATGCCTAGCCTTAAATAAGTTTCCTTCGACTAATCATACAACTACTCCACCCATTACTATGCCATATTCACCTTCTACTTTAACTGACAAATCTATACATAATACTTGTTCCAAGGTAACGCCAAATATAACATCTGATATATATTCTTCTACTACGACTATTAATATCCAGCCCAAGCATAATGCTAATACCCAGCCCAATGATAATACTTCTAGAAACATTCCAAAGCTAATGGACTTAAAATTTTCCTCAAATCACACACCAACCCCTATATTATCTAGTTCAACTTCCTCAAAGTCTTCATCCATACGCTCCATAGATAATTCCCTCATACTAGTACTTGAACACCTTCTTCCTTATGAAGTTAACTATAATTTCATAGTATCATTAATTGACTATATAAAACTTCCACATTCTTATATTACTTCTGCCTCATTTCTTACCAGTACTGCTATATTACGTTTCACTAATATTTCTGCTCGTGATATATGTTTCTCCTCCCTTCTAAAAATCTCACCACATAGTAATTTTAAGCATATATTTATTCGTCATTATTTACCTGACTCTACTAGACTTCTTGGTAAGGTACTATATCATGCCCTAAAACAAAAACTCACGCCCATTTTCTATAAAGTATTTTTTAATAATCGTTCCCAAACATTTGAACTTAGGGATAAAAAAAAATCCTCTTTCATATCCCCCTTTTCTCATCCCTGAATCTGATCTAACAAAATGGTTTGATTCTTTTGATCACTATAAGAAATCATTTATAAATAATTCTTCCTCTCAAGCCTGACTATCCTCTAATATAGCCTTGATCAATATTCGCTCCTTGAGATCAAATATATCCCTTCTGTTCCCATACCTTAAATTACAAAAATTTATTATAATCGCATTGACTGAGACCTGGATTTCTAATAATGACTCTGATATATTTGCCTCCATCTTGGACTTTGGATATACACTCTATCTCGCTCCACGACAAATGGGCCGTGGTGGTGGGGTAGGATTTATGATACGTAATGATTTTTACCTATCTCCATCCATTTCATTCCCCCCCTTTTCATATAGTGATTGTATTTCGCTGACCCTCAAGCTTCCTAACTTAACTCTACATCTTACCGTTATCTATCGTCCCCCAAAACCTGAAACCAGTTTATTCTTTGATGAATTTCATGATTTTATCCATAAACTTCCTTCATCTTCAACCTATCTACCAATAGTTCTTGGTGACTTAAACTATCACTATAATTCTCCCATCTATCCCCATGGTGACTTTAAACTCCTAACTGAGTCTCTTTCCTTGTGCCAACATATATCATTTCCTACCCATTCTAGTGGCAATACACTTGATATGATATTTACACCCCTATCCAGTCCTCTTATTAGATGTATAAACCCTAACTCCTTTCAAAAAATTGAACTACTAACTGATCATTTTATTATTGAATTCTCTATAAATCTAAAATTCACAAATATTAAACGAAAACGTATTACATATAGAGATGTTAAGTCTATCGACCTACCAAGATTTGTAAACAATATCAAAACTGAGATCTCTTCTTCAACTTCCCTCTGTCCGGTACTCCTAAACTCCACTCTCCTAAATATTATCAATATACATGCACCTACAAAAACTACATTAATTACCGACCGCCCTTTTTCTCCCTGGTTCTCCCACGAACTTTTCATCTTCAAGAAGAGTGTTCGAAAATTTGAGAAGAAATTTCTTAAAAATCCTTCTACTGAAACTAAATTAGCACTATCACTAGCTAGAAAAAATTACAAATCTACTATATCTCGTTCAAAATCTATCTATTATAACAAAAAGATAGCATTGATATCCTCCAATCCTCGCAAATTATTTAAAATAGCAAATAAAATTCTCTCTCCTCCAGATGAAAAAATCCTCCCCATTTTACCTAACACGTCAAATTTTCAACTGTGTTCTCTTTTTGAAAAATTCTTTAACCATAAAATTGCAAGCATTAATAATATTATTTGCGCATCTACTCAACTCATACTCAATCCTACCATATATATTACCCATCATATTGACTCATTAAGTACATTCACTATTCCTTCACTGTATGAAGTAAATGACCTACTCATGAAATCTCACTGTACCTCCCCCACTGATCCCCTACCTTTATCATTATATCACAAACTTTCACCCTTATTTTCTCCTATTTTCTTGGATATTATTGCGAACTCACTAAACTCTGGCCAAGTTTCACCCTGTCTCAAGACTGCCATAATATCCCCTATTCTAAAAAAACAAAACTTAGACCCAAACTCATTTAGCAATTATCGCCCGATCTCCCACCTACCCTTATTAAGTAAAATATTAGAAAGAATTGTTTCCAAACAACTCATAGCCCATGTAAATAAAAATAATCTTTTCGACCCGTTTCAAAGCGCTTTTCGTAAGGGTCATTCAACCGAAACAGCTCTCCTACGTATTACTGACACTATATTATCTACCTTAAATAGCAACACGTGTTGCCAGCTAATCCTACTTGATCTATCATCTGCTTTTGATACCCTGGACCATAACATATTAATCTCGCGACTTACTTTAATGGGTATATCTGGCTTAGCATTAAAATGGTTTACTTCATATCTCACTAACAGGAATATCTCTATTATGATTGACAAATCTTACTCGCCTCTTTCTCCTCTTAACCACGGTATTCCCCAAGGATCTGTTCTAGGTCCATCCCTCTTTTCTATTTATATCCGCCCTATTGCTGATCTAATTAAGAAATTTCCAAATATCCACTACCATATTTTTGCTGATGATATCCAACTGTTTACCTTTTTCCCTATAAATTCTCATAATACCATTAACTCTGAATTAATCGAGTGTGCTAACTCCATAAGATTATGGCTCCTCTCCAATAAACTACTAATTAATTCCTCTAAGACTACTGTACTTAACATATCTACTTCTGAAACTTCCTTTCCAAACTTTACTCTAAATAACATGATTATTTCTCCTTCTCATTCCTCCAAAAACCTAGGATTAGTATTTGATGACAAATTATCATTTAAGAATCACATATCATCCATTACAAAATCATCCAACTTTCATCTCTTCAGAATTAAAAAAATACGGACATCACTTTCCAGAAACCTTACTAAAACTCTAATTAATGCTCTTGTACTTTCACGTATTGACTACTGTTCTTCCCTACTGAATTTACTTCCTGCTAAAGCTACTGCTCCACTTAATCGGATTATCCGTTCCTCAATACGTACTACTTACTGTTTAACTCGACTGGATCACTCTACTACAACATCTCATCAATCATCTCGTATGTGGCTACCATTCTCCCTCAGGTGTAAATTACGTATACTATCTATAATCCATAAATCAATATATTCTTTTACCCCTAGCTATATCTCTGATCTAATTAAAAAACGTACTATATTATCTTCTCTTCGTTACCAAAATGCTCCTCTACTTATCTCCCAGAACTCTAGTAAAACTTCCCTAAATTCTAGAGCTTTTAAAAATTCCGGTCCAACTCTATGGAATTCCCTCCCTCCTACCATTCGTTCTATTAGATCCCACAAAAGATTTATAAATCTTACTTCTTCTTTTCTCTCTACCCATAATCATTAAATCATCCAACTTATTATTTGTATCCGTGTTATATTAAATTTATATCATTATTACATCGTTATTGTATTATTATTATCTTATTATTATATAACACTATACTATATCAATGCAGTCTGTAGTATATACAACTACACCATATCAATGCAGACTGTAGTATATAATAGTCCTTTATATTGTTTATT
The DNA here is from genome assembly GCA_964019155.1 of Osedax fenrisi. Taxonomy (NCBI): domain Eukaryota; kingdom Metazoa; phylum Annelida; class Polychaeta; order Sabellida; family Siboglinidae; genus Osedax; species Osedax fenrisi. The sequence continues at coordinate 96,236,186 of OZ025240.1, forward strand.
ATTGTTTTTCCGTTGTATATTGAATGTATATTATTATCAAATTATTATCGTATTACTATTATTTTATTATTATTTTCTTCCCGCACGAGCGAAGGGGTCTACATGACCCTATTTTAGTGCTAATAAACTCAATATCATCATCATCATATATATATATATATACATCTTACCTTACCATGTCGAACTTGTTCGGCAGTTTTCGACTATCTTCCTACATCCATTTCTATCTCATCGCCTTTTTTATTTTGTTTACATCACAGAGTGTATTATCCACCAGCTGAACGACGTAGGTCCTGCGGGGTCGTCCTCTTTTTTATTTTACCATGAGTATATTATAACATCCGATGCCAGTTCCAATTTGGATCTCCAACAGTTCCCATAAAAACGCAATCTTTAGTACTGTCTTACCGACGTACAAATATCTGGTATATTTCCGTATAGATATTTATTGTTTGGATGATTTTTCCAAGATCTATTTTGGATGGGAAGTAGCATTTGAGTTTAATTTCCATGAAGTCTTTTTTCAAGCACTTTGGTTAGAGTCCAGCTAACATAACTATATATTAATACCGACTCAACAGTTGTTCTGAAAAAGTGTCTTTTATTTTATCAGGTAGTCTAGATATCCATAAGGAGTGTATTTCATTTATGGCAGCCCAGATGTTTGCTAATCTGATATTGATATTTTTTCTGTTGACTGGGTGTAGCTTCCAAGCCACTTAAAATCAGAAAATTCTTTCATATTCTTACCGTTTAAGATTTTGATAACTTTATTTGTTCCTTGATTTATACTGATGAATTTTCAGTATATATAGACACCCAATTTCTTTTGCAGCATGTTCAATTTTATATAAAAGTATTATTGCTTTTATGTTTGAATGTATTTAGTTTTATCGGTTACTATAGCTAGATCATCCGCATAGATAACATCTTTAATTTGTATTGCAGTATATATTTTTCTCCTTCTCTTAATAAGGGTAAACCCAATATCATTATTAATGTCAAATGATTTCAAAACATAGTCAAGACAAAGAAAAGGGGCTAGTATATCACCCTGTAAAACTTCACCAGATATGTTTATAAATTCAGTATCACCATCGTCAGTTCTCACAATAGATTTAGTATTTTTGTGTGCTATCATGATATCAGTTATATTATCTGGTATAAGGTACAGTGTACTCATTAGGTATCTCTTTCATCGATGTATGGAATCGAAAGCGTTGGTGAAATAGATGTAAAAGATAATGCCTATCATATTTTTTGCAATTGCGCCTTCGATAATTCTTCTTACCGTAATTATTTGCTCAGAGATAGATCTATTAGTTCTAAAACCATTCTGATTTTGTTCGTAATATAATGTAGAACGCAGGTATTATTCTATTTAGTAGGTAATATTAGATTGTATATCTTTGCAGCTGTGCATTTTAAAGTAATGTCACGATAGTTGTTTGTATAGCTCAAATCTCCCTTCTCTGGTAAATGTATTATACAACCCATTCCATACATCGGTTGGATCTTGTTCATATAATTTATTGCAGCAGATTAATAAAATTCTTGAAATTCATTTATTTTCCAGCTTTCTATATGAATTTCGTCCGCATGAATTTACATTTTGGTATTATGTATTGCTTTAAGTAGTTAATATTTTGTATAAATGGCAGTTTCTATAATTAAAAGATTTGAAATTTTTGTTATAGCTGAAACGTTTATTTCAGGTTTATTTCCAAGAAGATCTTTGAATTGATTATGTTACAAAATTATTCTTTCTTCTCCACTTGTTGCTTTTATCTTAGTTGTATTGCCCTTTTTTCCTACGCTGACATCATTAACAGCTTTCCAAGAAAAGTATGACTTTTTGTTTGATACTCTCATCTTAATTTCATTTATTTTCGATTGAAGGTAGATTTATTATTCTGTATCGTATGTACATATACAATTGCTGAGACAAGTTGTAAGACTCGTTATTTTCTTCTGATGGACAAGACTTTTTTAATTGTGCAGCTTAATGTAGATTTTTTCTTTTTAAACAAATATCTTGATTCTCCCAAGTTCTCTTTTATTTTTTCTTTAATCGGTATTATATATTTTGCAATTTATCTGCAAGAAGTTTCTAAATGTTCATATATGATATTGGTTATTATGTTGGATTTTTTTCCTTTAAGTAATTACTTTGAATAAAATCAAACTTTTGTCTGACATTCACAAATCTATTTATCAGTGACCTGATATCCAAAATATGACCAACTCTAAGACTTGTCCGATCAGAATTTGCTGCTTTAATGTTCTGCTTTTTATTTGATCTTAGGCTTAATTTAAAATGTACTGTTACAATACGATGGTCTAATTCTACGCTTTCAAAAGCGCGAAGAGATTTGCAGTTTTTGCTACTATTTTTCCATTTTTATTTATCATTATGTAATTAATCTAAACTTTATTTCCATTATGTGATTTGTGTGTTCTACATAGTTGACCTTTTCTTTTCTGATAAAGTATGTTTAGACATAATACATTATTTTCTAAAATATAATCTTTGAACGAAATATCATTTCTATTTGATTCTTCATGCAGTGCGAACTTGAAACCTATATTATAAAATGAAACCATATGGTTTATATATAACCAATATATACTGAGTGCTAATATGAGCATTAAAATCGCCGGCTATGATTACAAAATTGTGTTTTAGAATTTGGCTTATGGTAGATGTTAGATTTTCATAGATATTTTCAATTTAGTCGGATCAAATACATTTGTTGGACTATAACATACTATGATAGAAGTTTGTGGATTTCCATTAAAGTTTGCTATCATTATTCTTTTGGATATTATATCAAATTTTGCTAAATCATTATATGATTGAGTGTTTATTCTTTGTTTATATATATATATATATATATATACCAGTTGGATAAGGCATCAGCCACACAAGCAGTAGGATAATAGTCCAAGCCCCATCCTACCATTATAATAGGTATTAAAATATTATTTAGAAGTGCTTTTATATAATTGTATATAAATAAATGATCGGCTCTCATTAAAACCATGGATGCCTTAATATGAGAGCGGCTTCGAAGGGACATTAGAGCCATATATGGTTATAAGTGAAAACTTCATCTAAGTTCCTGGATGGGATGAAAGGACTCCACAAAAATAAACTAACAATATATACATGTACAGTGTACATTGTACACACATATAAATACAGGGTAGAACTAGATAATATTTGTTCTTTTTCAACTCAATAGATATCCACAATTTCTGAGTTATATATATATACTTATATATTTGTACATAACTAGATAAGTTAGTTTTACCTTTATACGATGTATCATACTTGTGTTACACATGCACTCATGTTTTACTAATGCGTTGCCCCGCCCCCCGCCCCGCCCCCAGTTACAAGTGCGTCCACTGCGAGAGGAAGGTTCGCGACGTGGGAGTACTAGACTACCGCAAGATAGGCGTAGCCTGTTACCTGGAACAGACGTGGCTGGCCGGCTCGCAGCGTTGCGCCTACCATTGTTACACTAAACTAACCGTACAACTGGCTGACCGAACGGCGGAACACCTGCACGACCTCACCTTCAAACAAGTTATACTACGTATATTGTTACTGTTATTGTTATTTTTATTTGGTTTTTATTTTTATTTTCAAACAAGTTATATATATATATATATATATATTGTTATTATTGTTATTATTTTTTTTATTTGGTGGAGTCCTTTCATCTCATCCAGTAACTTAAATGAAATATTTACTTATAACCATATATGGCTCTAATGTCCCTTCGAATTTCCCTTATACATAGACATGCATACACTTTTGGCCCTATAGTGTTATTGGTATATCGTAAATTGGTATTTAATAAATATAACTATATTACATATTTTTCCAAGCAAATATATAAAACTCCCTATCTACGTAACGTGATTAGTATTCAGAAATGCCTCCCTCTGTTAGCAGTAGTATCGATATCACTGTAATACATTGGAGGGTACCCTCGTAGTGAGTATAGATTACAAGATAATTTCTGGTATTCTCCTTTGAGCAGAAATTGTATATACTGCATTATATTTTATTTCTTCTCAATAAACCATATTCAATTCATATTCAATTCAATTCAATATGTTGGTTTTGCGCGGTTTATATACAACAATATTTCCAATGCTCTATTAAGTTACATACAAAATATAGTAACTACAAGTATAGCATTAAAAACCAACATAAATAATCGTAGTGTTGTACAGTGAAACATCTTTTTTAGAAACTCATTTTTTTCAATAGATGTTATTTTATAGAAGGGTTTTCTTATAAAGAGTTTTTTTACTTTTGCAATGATTTTAAGAATTAATTTATAATTTAAAATACATTATATATCCTATAGCTGATATATAGTAAATCTATTTATTTAAAAGTAGTAATACAAATAATAGTATAGAAATATGATTTATTTAAAATATTTTTAATAATTGTTTGTGTAATTGTTGTACCAGTAGGTACCACCTACTGTTGTACTGGTGTACGCGTAAATAGAAGTCTCACTATTGTGGTTTCGAAAACCTTCATTTAAAAGTTGTAAAGACTTATTATTTCAAAATCAATTATATAAGATATTATTATATAACTTAGATCGATTAACATTTTATTCAACATAAACAATGTTAATGAACAATTATAATACCATTAATTATATATAAACAAGATATTTAAATATTATATTAAGACTTTAAAAAATATATTTAGTGAGTTTTAAAAACCAACATTATAAATGTGTTCGAGACTTTATGAGGATTATTTTTTTCATTTATAATACAATTACAGCTTATTTTATTATTTATATTGAAAATATATACATAAATAGCACATTATAAATTATAATTAGTAATATTAGATTATATATAGAAATATTAGAAATAAGTGTCTCAAAAATATTTATTTAGTAAGTTTTGAAAACCTACTATATACTTTTTATTGAGACTTAATATTTATTCAAATTCAAAGTATAAATTTTACCAATTATTTAATTATTTATTATTTTATTAAATTTAGGTAAATCTATTGAATTTAAATAAATAAAAATAAATAAAAAATATTGAATATTTTTTGATAAATTTATCATATTAAATAAATATTTTTTTTAAAAACAATTTATTTAACCTATATATATAACAATGTTTAACTACACTATATATATAAAATACTATATATTTATAAATACTTATAAAATAATTAAGATCATATAAGTATTTAGGGATCATACTTATATATATAAGGACCATACTATATCCAAAGATTTTCCTTTGGAAAATCTTTGCTATATCCCTTATATATGTACCCTTATATATATATATATATATATATATATATATATTGCTAGATAATTAATTTATATATTCATTTTATATCAATTTTATTTTGGCGAAACTATAGATCTATAATATAACAATATAATATATAATTAGCTAATTAATTATAATTATATAATGCTATATAGCATGTATAAATAATATATAGATATAATATATATATATATATATATATATATATATATATATATATATATATATATATATATATCAATGTTAATAATTTGAATTATATTTAACATTCTATGATCATATTATTTTTTAGAGTCTTGTATACCCTTTTATATATATATATAATTATATATTAAGTTTGTCTTTAACAAATGTATTTGAGACCTATTTGTTTCAAATGTGTTTTCAAATGATATCTTAAAAACCTTCTAAAAAACTAGCCGTCGACGATGTTTTGAACACTTTGAAAAATGAAGGTGTTTGAGACCAAAATAGTGAGAATTCTATTTAATGGTACCAGTATAGTCAGTTGACTATAATCAGTGTATTGCATGACTATCTATTGTAATGTAGACATGTTAAGTGCACTCCCTCATCTCATAGGAGCCTGAAGTACATAGCTTTGATTTTATTATTAATTAAATACTATCACTATTAATATTATTAATTAGTTCGTCATGCCTGTTGCTATGCATGAGCTCACTGCAGCTGCACTAGTGAGAAGTACAGCATATATTCACTAATTGAAATTAATTATTGTTACATCTATAATACCAACATAAATCTAGATATAAACAATTACATCATACTTTCTTATTGAGAAGTTATATTTCCAAAAGATATATATAGTGATTGAGTATAATAGTATATACTATATATATATTATATACTATATATATAAAATAATAATATATACTATATAGTATACTATAATTTAACGCGTGTGTAGGATAATTATAAGCTATTGCATAACTGCATGTATTATAAGCTATTCCGTAACCAAACCCCTCCCCATAATAGATTGAAATAGAACGAGGATGTACGGACTATGACGTCAGTATTAAACACAAGTGTGTGTCCGGACATTCAAAGTTATTTGGTTTCTTATTATAATATAATTATGTAATATATATATATATATATATATATATATATATATATATATTTGTGTTTATGTGCACACATGTGTGTATGTGTGTGTATATGTGTGTGAGTGTGCACACTCATGAGTGTATGTATATTTAGTTGTATAAATGGTATTCTTTAATAAGGTTTATTTTTAAAATGCATATTTAAATTTTTAAATATATTTTATTGGAATATTAAATATTAAATAAACGTTTATTCTATAAAAAAAATTAAATATGAAAAGATATATCTTTTGTGTACATATTTATTTTTATAAACACGGATAAATAAATAAACTAGTGGAATAAACAATTTATTATAGTATCCATGCTCATAATAAAAACTAATTAGGTAATCTCTTACATAGATCGTAGGAATTCATTAGTATACACAGTATATATAGTATCGCTTTTAGATTATTATTAATCTAGAATATATGCACCTATAGCTAATAGAGTAGTTATTGCTCTTTATGTATCATAAAATCCTATATATATATATATATATATATATATATTGGGTGAAAGAATCGACAAGCCATGCTTTTTCTTTCATCCAGGCTATTGCCAATCTGATAGTAGTAGTAGTAGTAGTAGTAGTAATAGTATTTATTTATACACAAAGATTAATATAGTATTCTACAATGTGTTTTACTGTTTGTCGAACAGTTTACAGGTGTGGGTTCCCGGATGATTTAGCGATCATCCGTAAAAATAATATAATAAAATAAAATAACATTCTTAAATATAATAATATAATAATAATATAATAACACGATTACATTTCAAAGAGGGTTAGATATGTGGTATTTTAGTGGGGAACGTTTAAATAGCTCCTTGAGTTTATATTTGAAAGTGGTGATTGAGATATCTTCTTTGCGTATGGATTGGGGAAGTTTATTCCAGAGAGTTGCACCTCTCCAGCTAAATCGTTTGTTACCGTACTTTCGTAGTCGTGTAGTCGGTATGTCAAGTCTATATGTTTGTCTCAGTTGTCTGTTAGTGGTTTGTTTGTGAAGTAAAGTATGTAAATTATGAGGTTGAGTTGTTTTTGTAGTTTTGTAAAGTATAGTTAGTAGTTTAATGTTGATGTTGTCAATTGTAGGTAGCCAGTTTAGTGATTTCCGTAAGTTCGTAATGCTAGTAGTGTAATCTGTGTTTTTTAGATTAAAAATAATTCTAGTAGTTCTATTTACTAATCGGTCAATATTTTTAGTAACTGTTTTGTTTTCTCCGGCTAGTAAAGAGTTACAGTATAGAAATCTAGACATTATCAGTGAATTTGATAGAATTATAGCTGTTTGTTTGGTTAAGTATGGTCTTAGTTTTTTTAAATTATATATATGAAAAGAAGAAGTTTGTTTCATTTTACTGATATGTTTAGTAAAGTCGAGTTTGTTAGTAAAGTGGAAACCTAAGTATTTTGTATTTTCAGTCGGTATTATATTTATATTATTTATATTTATTAGTGGAACTGTAGTATTAATCGGTGAATTGGTTATAAAGTTGATTAGTTCAGTTTTTGTTGGATTTAGTAATAAATTATTTTTTGTAAGCCAAATTTGCAGTGAGGTTAAACATGATTGTAAGTTAATTGAGTGAATGAATTGGGCGTGTAATTCTATGTCGTCAGAGTAAATATTATAGTTCACGTGTGGGAAGTTAGTCAGTAGTTTGTTGAGTGGAAGTAAATAAATGGAAAATAGTATGGGAGAAAGAGTGGAACCCTGTGGGACTCCATATTTAATAGCATAAGGTTGTGACAATGTTTCGTTTATTTTAATAGAAAAACTCCGACCCCGGATAAAATTTGAAAACCATTTGATAGGTACCTTCCCTATACCGATAGATCTAAGTCTTTCTATTAAAATGTCAAAGTCGATAGTGTCAAAAGCGGCAGATAAGTCCAGTAGTATCAGTTGTATCGGTAAGTTGCTGTCTAGTGATTTGTATAAGTCGTCAAAGAGTGATAGTAGTGTCGTTTCTGTACTGTGATTCTTGCGGAATGCATTTTGTCTTCTGTCTAGTAAGTCGTAAGTATTTAAATATGATATTATTTGTTTGTTTACAATTTTTTCTAGAATTTTAGAAAGTAATGGAAGTTGAGATACTGGTCTATAATTACTCAGTACTTCAACATCTAAATCTGGTTTTTTTAAGTAAGGATTGATAATTGCGTATTTTAAATTATTGGGTATTTCACCAGTCATTAATGAAGTATCAATTATCTGTTTATAAATGGAGGCTAGTGTAGAAGCCAGTATTTTAGTCATTTTCAGTGGAATAGGGTCAGAAGGAGATGTTGTCTTTGCTGTAACAATTAAGTTATAAATATCAGTTATAGTAGGTCGTTCAAATTCTGTAAATGTGTGTTTGAAGGTTGTAGTTAAGATTGTCGTATCAGTTGGTAGTAATTATCGATGTAAATCTAGATTATAGCAAAGTTTTTCTACTTTTTCAGAGAAAAAATCACCAAATCTAGTGCAGAGTGTTTTATCTAGATTTGTAGTGTGAAGACTTATTTTATTTTTCTTGCCTAAAAGTGTTTTGGTAATGTTGAATAGTTTCTTGTAGTCATGTTGTGAATGGTTTATTTTGTTTTTAATGTAGTCTGTTTTGGTTTGATTTAAAAGTGTTCTGTAAGTGTATCTGGATTTCTGCAGTTGAGTTCGGTTAATTATTGTTGGGTGTTTTAAATATTTCTTATTTTGAGTTCTAAAAATATGTTTCAATTTCCCTAGATCTGAGTTAAACCAGGGCTGGTTATCGTGTTTGGTTAAATAGTTAGTTTTAAGTGGTGCATGTTTGTTGAGTAAGTCTGTTAGTAATTCAGTTAGTGAGTAGGCTGTTAAGTGACATGAAATAACTGATTTATTTATATCGTTTTTAAAGTCATCATAGTTTATTTTGTTGATGTTTTTGTATGTGATTGTTGTTCGTTTAGGTGTAGTGTATGGCATTGTAATGGTGAAATCAATGGAATAATTGTCAGTAAGTAAAGTATGTCTGACAGGGGGTTTGTTTAACAGTTTAGAGTCAGTGAAGGTTAGAATTAAGTCAAGGGTATTTCCATGAATGTGCGTTGGGAAGTTTACATGTTGAGTGAGGTTTAGTTCATTGTAAGTCATTTTGAATTTATAGTGATATAGTAAGTCCGTATTTACGTGAAAGTTAAAATCTCCAAGTATTAAAAGATTTTCGGTAGAGTGGTCATGTATAATGTCAGTAAAGTCAGTAATGAAGGAACGGTAATCATTATTTGGTGGTCTATATATCAGAAGTAGGGACAGTGAAAGATTGTTATGTTTTATTTTTATAAGTAGTAAGTCACAGTTAGTCGATTGGTAGACTTTGGATGATGTGACGATGATGTCTTTTTGTATTAACAAAGCAACACCACCGGCATTTCTTCCATCATCTCTATTTTTTGATATCATTGTGTAACCTAAATTTTCAAGTTCGGCAGGGATTATTTTATTTTTAGCATTCAGCCAAGTTTCAGTCAAAGCTATAATATTGTAAGGTTTACTAGATATGTATGAAATTATTAAGTCAATATTTTTTTATATAGATCTAGCATATATCAGTGTGGTCAGTAAGTTTGCATTGGATGATAGTCATGTCGTTTTGTTCGTATTTTTTATTTGATCAAATTTAAATGAGTTTAGGGAATTTTGCCATTCAATTTTTTGTGTGTCAGTCGGTATCAGTGGTTTGTTTTTCCAGTCAGTCGTGTTATCAGTACGTCTAAGTCGTAATTCGTAGGTGTCATTCTCTAGATTTAAAACGCATTTGTAACTATCCAGTTTCCCAGATTTAACTGCATTGTAATAACTGTTTTTTTGGCGGATCTGAATAGGTGTCAGTAAATTGTGTATGAATAGTTTGTTATATGGTGTATTTTTTAATTTAAAATTTAGATTTGTGAAGTAGTATTTAGCTGTGTAAGTTGTGAATGTGATGAAGCAGCTGGTGTTCCCGAAAGACACAAGTGCAACAGTGTTTTTATTTATATTTAAATCAGTTAGTAGTTTTTTTATGTATGTGCGATTCATGTTAGTCTTGTCAATGTTTTCAATAGTGACAGTTAGATTGATATTATTTGGTAATTTCGGTTTTAATAAGGTTATTGGTTGGGGTCTGTTGTTATAGTTTAGGTTAATAGGAGAGAAATGGTTATTATAAACATTTCTATTAGGTATTTCAGTACGGTTAATTTCTTTACGGTTAATTTTTAGGAGATTAGTATTGAGGTTATTAATATTAGGTTGTATCAAGTTATGAGTAAAGTTGTCTGTATACAGTCTCTGTGGGTGGTTTGTAGGTTTAGGAATGTTTATGTAGTTTGTGTGTGTTTTATGTTTTAGAGTGTTGGTTATATGTGGGAAGTGAGTATTGTAGTTAGTATGTGGTGGTGAAGTAAGTAATGTTGGTGTAAAATGAGTGTCATGATGGGAAATATTGTTGTTTATTTTATGTGTTAAATTATTATTGTGAGTCATTAAGGATTTGATTTGTTGTGTATGTGATTTAAGTGTAGCTAGTATTGTGTTTATGTTGTCCTCACATTTTGTATTGTATGTAGCGTTAGTAACAGTAGTTTGTGTGGTGGCAGTTAGAGTAGTAGCAGTATAGTTGGTATCAGTATCGGTAATCAATCTTATGTCGGTATTAGTATGGTTAGTAGTAGGTGTATTGGCGGCTTGTGCATATGAGGTAGCAGGGGCGGATACAGGAATGTTTCAAGGGGGGGGGGGCTGACATTCAAATAAAAGTATATTTTTAAAATAAGACATATTTACTATGATAATATTCAATTGATATATAAATTAAATACTATATTAAATTAAATAGAATAATATTTTATATTTTATTGAATAAAAACTATTAATCCAATATATTAATCAATTGCATTATTCTTGGATTACGTATTTCAAATTTGGAAATAATATAATCACAATCGATCTCTATGTCTTTATGTATATATAAAGAAATTCTTTTTAGTTGATCTTCACTCATAATCGAAGGTAAATATGTATTTATTATTCTTAATCGGTTAAATGAACGTTCACATTCACACAAGGTAACTGGAGTAGTAGCCATCAATAAAAGCATTTCATAGATATTAGGAAAAAATGTATATAATAATATATATAAATTATAAATTATTTAATAATTTCAATTTACCTTGCCATGTTATCGAGTACTTAAGTACTGATCGTAATACTTGTTGTCGTATTAGGTATACCTATATCTATAGATATTTATTTTCTGTCCATTTAACTTCCCAACAAATCAATTCGGTTTGTATTAAATGTATCTTTGGTAAATCATCTTTTACTAATTCATAAAACTTTAATATATTTTCTTTTCATGAATCCTTGTTTTCATTCATTACTTTTGGAATTAATAATGCTCCAAGAGATATATACAATATGAATATATTGGATCCTTCTTTCATCTCCATTATCAAATGATCCATGAATGGAATATATATTACTTTTTTTTAAATACTCTTCAGATGATGAAGCAGGTGTCTTTATTTAACCTTGGTAAAGAAATTCCTTCATTTGAATATGATAATAAATGTGACGCTTCTTCATTCCATTCTAATTGTACTTCATCAATATTAACTCTACAAACTTGTATCCCTTTAATTACACTTTGAATATCATGATTTGCCTTATATGCGTCTATTGACCTACTCTGGAGAGCATTTGTTAAATTTTCTATGAAATTAATTGAATTATTATATACAATTAATAACATACTAAATTGAGTATTAATCATAGAATTGTAAAGACCGTTAGCTTTTGTTATACTTTCTGAATTCCATGTTTTATCTTCATATATTTCTAACATTTTTCAAGTATTGCTTGATACAGTTTGATAAATACTCGCAAAGCATCATGTCTGGCAACCGATCTCGTTTTACTTTAACTAATTTCTTTTTAGAAGATTCAACACAAATTTGTGTAATATTTTCTTCTAATAAACCTTGGCTCTTAGCAGAATATTTAAAAAACATGCAAATTTCTAATAATATGCCTATCATATTTTGAATTAACGACATTTTGCATTCATTTACTATTGATATATTTAATACATGTGATCTATAGTGTACATATTTAGAGTTAGTATTCTTATTCAGAATTATAGTCGACACTCCTTTTATTTTGCCAGAAATATTTCCAGCTCCATAGTATCCTTACCCTTTAAATTTTCAATATTTAATTCAGATTTAGTTAGTGTATCCATAATCAAGTTAGCTTTACTTTCTCCACTAAGATTTTCACAACCTATGAAAGAATTCAACTTTTCAGTGATACACTTACCATTATAATATCTAATTTATAAAGCCATTTGTTCAGTATTATATACATCTATGGTTTCATCAGCTAAAATATTTAGCTTTTTTTATACCATCAATTATAATTGAAGAATAATTATTCTATCTTTAATATATTCACCACATTCAAATATCAATTCATTCTGTGTTGTTTTTGAAGTGTATTTAGCATTTTTACTACACATTAATAAGTGTTCTTTTAATATATCATTTCCAGAGTTTATACATAGTTTTAGAAGTGCATTTAAATTTCCTAGATTAAAATGTGGATCAGTATACTAATCTATAGATTCTAGAGAATACTCATTATGACCATGTAATGAAATATTTTATCTTCTATAAAGAATGATTATATCTAAAGGGGGTATCCCACTACAAATATTTCCGGCAAGTTGCCGGAAATATTTAACTTTAAAAACATTTTCTATTAAGTTAACTACAATTTTAGTGGGAAACCCCTTTACTTTCCGGCAACTTGCCTGAAATATAATAACTTTATAGGAGTATTCCATTACAACTTGATATAATAATTTTTTAAAGTTACAATATTTCAAGTAAGTTGCCGGAAAATCTTATATATAAGTATAGTGGGATACCCCTTTAATATTGATTTAAATTTTTCTCTGTTGCATTAAATTTACTTAGATATGTTATTGTTGACTTGCATTATAGCTGATTGCAGCATGCTTCTTATTTTCTATCACTGCAATAAAACGAGAATTTTCTTCCAAAGAGTTATTGTGGTAAATAAAAAAAATCAACTATAATTGATTCAAATTTTTTTAAATCTGCAATCGAATCTTTAAACTTAATCATGGACGAAGTGACACATTTTCCAACTTGATTGTGATTAATTTTTAAATGAAAAATACATGGTATATACAATCGGCCATTTAAAGATTCACCCTACCTATAATTGATATTGAATGTTTTGCTGATTTAACCATATTATCTATTTTTAAATCATATATTTTACAATCACGAGGGGGGGGGGCTATAGCCCCCCTAGCCCCCCCCTGTATCCGCCCCTGGGTAGTGAGTGTCTTATTCGTTAGTTTTGTTGGTGTTGTAGTATTCCGTTTTTTGATATTGTTAATCTGAGTAGTATGTATATCTAGTATTTTCAGTATACCATTTAGTTTATTTTCAATAGTTATGTTATTAGACGTAGTAGATGTAGTCGTTGTATTATGGTTAGTAGTAGGTATGAGTGTAGTACTATTAGTTGTTATGGGTGTAGTATTAGTAGTTGGTATGGGTGTAGTATTAATAGTTAGTGTGGGTATAGTATTAGTAGTTGGTATCGGTGTATTATTAGTAGTACGGCAGGTAGGGCATGTATATTTAAAGGCTATTGATTGCATAAATGCTATTAATAGTTTTGAAGGTGAGTTTTTATTACCCCATTGCATCGATATTTCTTTCGCCGGATAAAGACATCTATAGTGGATTGTAGCTGTACATCTGCATACGACGTGTCCCTCGGCATGTGATGCTTCAGCTGTAGTCGATGTGTTGCAGTGAATGCATTTTGAATCCATGTTCTTATCAGGTTACTCGTTTCTCAGGTCGTTATCGATGCTTTTATGATCTGTAGTAATATAAGCAAAACAGCAGACTATGTTACATAGTATGATACTATGTAAGTGATAAATGGTAGCTAACCTCAAATGAAGTTTGGCAGATCCAACTACTATTAGTATTATTATTATTATTATTATCATACACTCCTATATACGCTTTAGCGTTGTAGGATACGTATACGATTAATTATGTATCGATGTATACCCATCCGTACGATAACTAATAACACGCCTATCATTATAATATACTTATATAACGCGAATAAAATCGCGAATATTTCATACGAGTATTTCGTTTCAGATAAAACACTAAAAATGGCCGAATGCATAGCCTTCTGCCAATCGATGACGGGCGTTTGCAACTCGGATGCCATGCACAGCGAAATCCTCAAGCATCGTTAGTTAAACTCTATTAAAGTATTGACATCTATTGAAACCCTGTCCATAACATAGTACGTTATAACGTATATACACAGTATACTGTGTTTAATTAAACAGGTTAACAGGTTAACCTAACAGCAACTAAAAGGTAAAATAAATCATTTACAATTATACGAAATACTATATGATTATATTAATTTAATTTTGTTGCCATATTATATATTATTTATTTAATAATGTAAGTATTAGTAGTCATATCCTATTTAATTTGTTTATTTGAAAAGAATACATATATATATATTAAATTGAAACTCCTTTATAATATCTAAATTCAATTTAATAATAAAAACGTTATTAATATACTTTTTAAATGTTTATTATATATAGGTATGTGTGTGTATATATGTATATATATATATATATATATATATATATATATATATATATATATATATATATATATATTAATACTGCTATTATTAAATAGCTTCAAACTACATCGCAAACTGTATACAATGCCTAGTTACAATTCCCAATGATGATGACGCCATTCAGAATAACGCTTGCATAAATCGAGGTTAAGATACGAGGCGTGAAAAACAAACACCTAGGTGTTATGTAATTAGTGGTAACCGTATCAGACTGATAACACCAGTGAATATAATCAGCTATATTGTTGTGTCAGGTATAATGGTTATCCACGGATGTTTATATTCACTATAGTTATATTAGTTATAGTTATATTCACTATATATATATATATATATATATAGGATATGATAGGATAGGATGGTTTATGTATACACCAAATATGGTAAAGAACGATTACCCTCACTGGTGTTGGGGATGAACAAACAAAACGAAACAATAACAGTAAATAAGGTAGCAATATAATATATAAAAATATAGATGGAACCAGATCAACATCGAGGAAAGGTTTACTTTAAGTTTAAATTTAAATAGTCTTTGAAACTATTAGAAAATACGTGAGGCGACTTCAATCTTCGTAGGCGGTAAGGCAACAGATTCCATGTAGTAGGAGCCATGCTTGTAAAGGAGCGAGAACGCATCACGTTACGAGTAACAGGTAAGTCAAGTAGTGTGGCATCAGACGAGCGCAGATGTGGGATGATGTTGTGACGAGTGAGAAATCCACGTAAGTATGCAGATCTGCCTAGGAATAGTGATTTCTGTGTTAAGCATGGAAGCCTAAGTTGACGCCGTTTTCTAAACGATAGCCATTTAATATTGCACTGGTGGGTGTCAGATAACGCATGATCGCGTCATTTAAGCCTATGAATCAATCTTACGGATGAGCGAATAATTCGGTCAACTTTTATAACTTCAGAGTCCTTAATGCCGTAGAATAGAGAACAGCAATAGTCTATTCGAGATAGTGATATGGCGTTGAGAAGGTTCTTAGTGATGTTGGGCGAAAAATAGTTTTTAATGTGGCGAATTTTTCTCAAATAGAGATTAGAGGATTTAGAGATTGCATTGATATGAGCACCGGAATATAGAGTATACTCTATATTCCGGTGGTATACCATCAATACAAAACACAAATATTGTGCACAGATTTAGAAGGCTTAATTATTATACCGTCAATTGACAGAGTAGGGAAAGTGACAGGTACCTTCGATATGTTAAGAAGTTCAGTTTTGGAAGTATTGACTAAGAGGTCATTAGTTAGTAACCAGTAAGTAATCTCAGTATATATATACTATAGTACAACAAATATTTTATATTTTTATAATAAATCAATATTATTGACGAATATTAAACTAACATATAATATAATTAGTATATATATACGTATATATATATATATATTTATACACACATATAATATAATAGCATTGCATTAATACTATATAGTGACAGTACCGTACGAAAGTAATGTTGATGGCGTCACGTTGATCTATTGCAATGGAGTGTGTTACATAAGTGTTTCTTTTCGTGAGAACGAGCATCTTGATACAGTTCGATAGTTATTACGTATATATATATATATATATATATATATATATATATATATATATATATATATATATATATATATATATATATATATATATATATATATATATATGAATGAATGAATTCAGTTTATAGACAAAGTCTAAGGAGGATCAGTGAAAGCGATTAGCTTTATTGATTCGAAACCTCCTAACAGTATGTGCAATGTCATATCATCATTTCCATTCAAATAAAATAATAAAATAGAAATAATGATAAACATAATAATAAAATCATAGTAAAATAAAAAACAATGAAATGATTAAATAATAGGTTAATCACATACGAAAATAATAAAATTTAAAATTAGAAACAAAGATAAAATATAAAATTACAATAATAAAGGAGATATAAATAAAGTTGATACAGATTATACAAATAAAAGTTGTGATTCGTAAATAGGCATTCAAAGTTAAATTGTAAAGAAAGAGAAAATTAAATAATTTGTACTATCAATATGACATATATTTTAATAGTGTTTAAATAAAAACTAAAATTAAAACTGTTAAAGAAATAATTGATTATTATATAATAAGCATACAAATGTAATAGGTTAATATCACGATAGTGTAATATGAAAAAAAAGAAAAATGAAGATAAAATAATATACAATAAATTAAATAATTTTTTTAGATTTTGTTTTAATACTGTAGTGTAAACATGTTTATAATTTTAATACTGTTTTTTTTTAAAGATTATAATACTTTTATAATTTTTATATTTTTTAATACTGTTTAATTTGTAATTTTTGTTTATAATTTTAATACTTTTTTTTTAAAGATTATAATACTTTTATAATTTTTATATGTTTTAATACTTTTAATACTGTTTAATTTATAATAGTTTATTTGTAATACTGTTTATAATAAAAAATGTGTACATTTTGTAATACTGTTTATAATAAATATGTGTAATTGTTTTAGAATGATTAAAAAAAAGATGTTTGCCAAAATTATAATAATTAATATTTATAAAAAAAATTAACAATACTGTTTAATAAAATATAATTTTAATACTTTCTTCAGTTTTAAAGTATGAGTAATTGTATTAGTTTTTAAAATATTATTAAACATTATTAAATTATAAAGTTTAGGTCCTTTGAAAAATATTGTATTTTGGAATCTATTGGTTTTCATAAGTGGTAAAATAAATTTGGTTTTATTTCTATTAAATTTAAAATAATCAGTTATATCGTTAACATATTTATATTTTAAAAGATTATATATAATTAAAATATTTCTAAAAGTTACAATGCAAATACACGATATTTATAAATAATAAATTACATAATTTATATATTTTTAATAAATTTATTTTAAAAAGTTACCTATTTTTAAAAATATTTTATTTAAAAAAAATTATTTTTAGGGGTCGTTTTATATAAAAAAAACTTAAAAGGAGTCGCCGAAGAAGAAAGACTGGGAACCACTGCTCTATAGAGTATATTCAAATAACTATAGTTATATTAATATACACTATATATTGGATCATGCAATAAACGGAATAAATTATATAACAGTATGCTGTTATATAGTTTATTTATATGTTATTCTACCTAAGTCAGACCATACTTCCAGCAATAATAAACTTAGACGAAACATTTATCTACCCTTGGATATCCTAATCTTAGGATATCTCAATTCTGACGATTATATTTAGTACACAATAATTACAATTATTATCACTGAGTTTCTATAAACTTTAACTTCTAAGAATAATCATATATCTAAATACCCCTATGATATACTGCTATAGCAACTATACTTCTACGTAACGTTAAACATCATATGTATTAGTCACACTATATGACTCACACACCTATAAATAAACTTAGGATGCGTAATTTTCTGTTTTCAATAATATATGAAGGGAAATCTCTAAATGGGGTATCCCACATCATTATTTCCGCCAAGTTGCCGGAAATATTGTACCTTTAAAACGATTATCTATCAAATTACTACAATTTTAGTGTGATACCCCTTTACTTTACGGCAATTTACCTGAAATATAGTACATTTATAGGGGTATACCATTACAATTTGATAGAAAATGGTTTTAAAGTTTCTATATTTTCGACAATTGCCGGAAATACTTGTCGTGGGATAACCCCTTAAAACAGCAATATATTCGACAACGTACTACAAGTATGTTCGAATGTTATTTCACGGTGTTTATTTCTTTCTATAGTATTTATTATTATTATTTTATATTTTAATTACTATTTAACTCGTTAGATTATATTATAATATGTTTGTAATATAGTGTATATATCAATATATATATATATATATATATATATATATATATATACCAATACATCGTATACACTCTCATAATACAGTTTAGATATATTTTCTATTCTTAATAATAAATTCTATATATAATTACGTGTCAACATTGATAGATTATATTCAGTAGAGGATGCATACCGTACACAAATTCTACTGACAAGCTATTTAAATCCATTAATAAAAACAAATTTATTGTTCAACGCATTAAAACTTTCGGTCATTATACCAGATTGAGTATTCGAGGTTATTATAATATATATATATATATATATATATATATATATATATATATATATATATATATATATATATTTATAATTAATATATATATATAGGTGATATAATGATATACTTCATCATTATTAAGCTTATATATAAATATATAAAATGAACCTAATAATTCTAATAATCATGTATTAGAAGACAATACTATATATATATATATATATATATATACTAAGTATGCATATTATAATATATAATTAAATTATACATGAAATTAAATTTAAATATGAACTTCTTAACTCTTCTGTAAATATATCTAAAATGCGATGTTCCTCATCTCTATTGTAGTCGCCGAAGACAACTGAATATTTATATTTTAAGTAAACTATATAAACTATATATAGTTTGATATATACTATTATAGTTGCCTTCTACAATTATGTAACATTTTCATGTAAGTTGTAATTTTTATATTCACGTACGAAGAGGTATCTTATACTGTCACGAAAGTAGACACTAATTAATATTCGTATAATAAGATTCTTTATTTTGTAAACCTTTATTATATAACACATCTATTATAATGGATATAACGTGACCTATTAACAATTAGGGTATAGCGAGTGACTTTTTTAGTATGTAAGTAGTGTCCCCATAGCCGTAACCTAATTAGGGTATAATTTGAATAAATACGATCAGTATACTGATCGAAAAAGGGTATACCCTAAAAATGAATAAACTGTAGCCTACAGAATGTTAACTGGTAGTACCCTAATTATATGATACCGTGTACCCTAATGCAATTGTATTATATGTACCATAATTGAATTGCATGATATCTAAATATAATAATCACGTACCCTAATATTTAACATAGCTGTATACAGCTAATAAATAGGGTATACCCTAATAAATATATATAATGTACCGTAGTGCATTTAACATTCATGTACCCTATAGGGTACTATAGGGTACAACAATAGTATACTATTTAACATATATGTACCCTACAAATATATACTGTATATACTAGGATATCCTAGTGAGTTTAAAAGTCGTGTACACTATTCAGGGTACATGGTAAATTGTTGTGATATTTTAAATATCTGTACCCTATAAATAGAATTCGCTGTACCCTAATTTGTAATAGTGTATACTGCATGTTTACTATGATGGTAATCGTGATCAGTTAACTGACGACTGCTAACTGATCACTGATAACTGACCACTGATAAGATCTCTTAAAGCTAATATTGACCTTATACTGGACTTACTTACTGATGACAAACCCGACATTGTACTACTTACTGAAAACTGGATTACATCGCGTGATACACATATTTTTTCATGTATTAATAATATTAATTACTGTCTAACCCTTCTTCCTCGTGACAACCGTCGTGGTGGGGGAGTTGGCATATTAACCAAGAAGTCTATTGTTATAATTGAATCTAAACATATGCCTTTATATTTATCTGAATGCTTACGTTTAAGTGTTAAACTCTCTTCTATTAACTTTACCTTCTTTTTAATTTACCGACCTCCCAATACTAATATTTTACCTTTTTTCAATGACTTTACTGATATTATTCATTCTATAAATAATACCAATTTTCTTATTGCCGGTGATTTTAATTTTCATTTTGGAAACCCTTTCCCTCCACATTCTTCTTTTAGTGATTTACTTGACTCTCTTTCATTAGTACAAAATGTAAATTTTCCAACCCACATAAGTGGTAATACGCTTGACTTAATCATAACTCCTATTCTTAATAATGTTCTATTTTCTAAACCTTCTCTTTATTCTCTCATTACTGATCATTACACTATTAAATTCTCACTTATTGCATCTTCATTACCTACTTCCAAATTAAAAATTCACTATCGTAAACTATCTAACATTAATTATTATAATTTTCTCTCTGATTTATCTATATATTTGCCACCTTTCCCACCTTGCATTGATACTCTTAATAACTTCCTTATTATGACACTAAATACCCATGCACCGATAAATACTAAATATCTTTCAGTACATCCAAATACTCCTTGGTATAATAGCGCTCTTTCCTCTCAAAAACGTATCCTTCGAAATAAGGAACGAATATATGTAAAGTGTCCTACATCACTGAATCACGATACATTTAAGATATATAGATCAATATATAAAAGTGCAATGAACAAGGCAAAATCTATTTTCTACCAAAATAAAATTAATGAATTTTCCCGGTCACCTCGTCATCTTTTTAAACTAACTTCATCTCTAATGGGCACTAGTAAGAAAAGCCAATATCCCAATATCCCTGCTCACATTCTTTGTACACAGTTCTCAAATAAACTTAATGGTAAAACTTTAAATACACTTAGATCTATAGCATTTAATATAGCAACTGTTTCTCCTCTTTTCTCCAATTATGATATAAATGTTTTCTCTTTACCTTTATCGTGTTCCTTTACCAGTTTTTTCAGTACTTCTTTAACTGAGATTTTATCCTTATTAAACTCTGTTAAATCTACTTCCTCTGTAGATCCTATCCCATTATCAGTTTTTAAAAAATCATCACATTTTATTTCAAATCAACTACTATCTATCTATTCGCACTCTTTAATATATGGTATATTTCCGGCATCTTTTAAACGATCTCATATAAAACCTATCCTTAAAAAGAATAATCTTGATACATCAGTCTTAACTAATTTTAGACCAATTTCTCAACTTTCTATTATGAGTAAGATTCTCGAAAGAATTGTTTCTAAGCAAATTTTTAATTACCTTTCTGTCAATAATATCCTTGACCCTCATCAGAGTGCTTTCAAGAAACACCATTCAACTGAAACTACACTAACATCTGTTCTAAATGACTTACTTACTACTCTTGATGATAACCAATGCATACAGATGGTTCTTTTAGACCTGTCATTTGCTTTCGATACTATTAACCATGATATACTTATAAATAGGCTATATTATTTAGGTATATCTGATGCTCCCCTACTTTGGTTTAAATCTTATCTTTAAAATCGTTCCTCCTCTGTACAAATTGGTGAATCGCTATCTTCACCTATATCCGTTACTTGTGGTGTACCACAGGGATCGGTGCTTGGTCCTTTACTTTTTACTCTATATATTCTTCCACTATCTAAACTAATTCAATCCTTTCCTGACATATCTTATCATATTTATGCTGATGGTATTCAGCTTTATATAAAATTACCTATTAACTCCAGTCCTGACTCTAATTTATCTCTTTCAAATTGCATTAGACATATTAACTTTTGGCTACTATCAAATTTTCTTCTATTAAATGAAACTAAGACTGAACTCATAAATATTTCTCATTCTCAATCCACATTTCCTCCTCTGTCTGTAAATAATTCTTTAATTCAACCTAAACCTTTCATTACAAATCTCAGCTTTATCTTTGACACTAATCTTAATTATGACAGGCATATATCTAATAAATGTAAAATATCTAATTTACATATATATAAAATTCGCTCTATTAGAAAATTTATAACTAAAAAATCGTGTTCTATTCTAATGAACTCTCTTATTTTTTCTAGTCTCGACTACTGTAACTCTCTTCTCTGCTCTCTTCCTTCTATATCGATATCTAAAATTGATCGTATTATTCGTGCTTCTACTAGACTTACTTTTAATTTATCTTATTCTGATTATACTACCTCTGTCTCTTCACTTATGTCCTCACTTAAATGGTTAACTTTTAAAAATCGTTGCCTATTTAAACTTCTATGCCTCACTCACAAATTATTACTTACGCACCAACCAATTTACCTGTATAACCTATTAGATCCTATTAATCCTCTTAACTCACTTAGGTCTACTAGAACCATTCGACTAAAAACGCATCCTTACAAAAAAAAGATATTTGGTGGTAGATCGTTTAAATGCATGTCCCCTATTAATTGGAATTCCATTCCAATTAATATAAGGAATATCAATAATCACGCCACCTTTAAAACTCGACTAAAATTATTGTTATTACGTAGGCAGCACTGAATGCTATATAAATCTAAATTATGACTATTATTATTTTATTATTTCATTATCGTTTCTTGTTCTCGTTTGTTTATTATTATATATATTTATATTTATACTCATCCATAGCAACTGTTTTGCTGAATATCTGTATATTGTCTATACACTTTTGAGATATGTTTTTATATATTTAAGTGTTTAAATAAACCATTACAACTGATCACTGATAACTGATCACTGACAACAACGTTAGAAGATGTTAGAAATAAGTATGTTTAAAGACAAATAAGTTAAAACGTAACATGTGTTCCTCGATACGATGATAGGACTCGGTCGAGTTAACAATAACAATTAATATATTAATATTAATACTTTACGTTATATTCAAATACGAAATAAAATATGTGAAAACTTCATCTACGTTCCTAAATGGACTCCAACACAATAACAATAATATTAATAATACTATGTTCAGGCTAAAGAATAATACGTTAAAAACTTCATATAAGTTCCTGGATATGACGAAAAGACTCCACCTAAATAACAACATACCATTAAAATCAACGCACCTTACCCTGTATTCAGGTAGAATAATGAGGGGTTATATAGCCTACTGTACCCCAGGAACTACTGAACTGTGTAATTCATTCAAAATCCTGAAGTCGGTATCGCAGTTAAGTTAGTGGATGTGTGCGTGTGTGGGTATGTGTGTATGTGTGTGGGTGTGTGTGTGCGTATGTGTGTGGGTGTGTGTGTGTGTATGTGTGTGGGTGTACGTGTGCGTAGGTGTGTGGGTGTATGTGTGCGTATGTGTGTGGGTGTGTGTGTGCGTATGTGTGTGGGTGTGTGTGTGCGTATGTGTGTGGGTGTATGTGTGCGTATGTGTGTGGGTGTGTGTGTGCGTATGTGTGTGGGTGTGCGTGTGCGTATGTGTGTGGGTGTACGTGTGCGTATGTATGTGGGTGTGTGTGTGCGTATGTGTGTGGGTGTGTGTGTGCGTATGTGTGTGGGTGTGCGTGTGCGTATGTGTGTGGGTGTACGTGTGCGTATGTATGTGGGTGTGTGTGTGCGTATGTATGTGGGTGTGTGTGTGCGTATGTATGTGGGTGTACGACATATACGTATACACTATACATCCGTCGTACAGTATACGCTAACACTGGGTGCACTGCTTTTAATGCTAACAATGTTGATAACATTTAAATTCACAAAACCATATATGTAGATATATATCTAAATAATATCATATTAGGATCTATACATTATATATGATCTATATTATGATCTACCTATACTATGATCTATAGATTATTATTTTTTTATGGGGCCTTCCACTTTCAACATTAACATGTAGGTTTAACACCTATTTTCATATTTATAATTTAAATTGAAAATTAAATTGATGAAATTGATTTAAATATCTAATTATATGTATTTAGATATCCAATTAATGTAAACAATACTATTCGCGTGTGTATTTAAAAAAAAAACATTAGTATTTTTAATTAACAAAATCGATTTATTGGAAAGAGGACAAAACCAATACATATCAGAGAAAATCCTTCGACTATATTATACCTTATATAATTGTAAGATACAGTATATGGAGTGTGTGGATTGTATTTAGAAACTGGAAAAGCCACCTAATGTATACGACGTACAATGTACGTCGTATATATGGGACCAATATTGTGCGTGTGTGTACGTATGTGTTGTATTATATTATATTTCTAGTTATGCTATAGTTTTCTGAATATTTATATCTTATGTCACGAATTTTTTTTGTAAATATATATATATATATGTATATATATATATATATGAGATATAAAATCAATAAATATATGATAAATAGTATACAAAATAAGATATATATATATATATATATACATTATAAAATGTACATTATATAATAGATATAAATGAAAATATATATTACTTATATATCAATGAAATGTAATTATATTTTTTAACAATAAGTGTACACTCACGTGAGAAGCTATGAATAATATGATACAAATAGTAACAGTTTTGCTTACTTATGTATTAATACGAGATATAGGATACTATTTAAAATATATATATATATATATATATATATATATATAATATTATAATTATCAATTTATAAAATATAAACATTATCACATTCAGAAGATCAACGGATAGCGTTAGTTAATATATATATATATATATATATATATATATATATATATATATATATTCGTCCTTGCTCGAAATCTTCTATCTTCAACTTCCTCTAAATATACCTCACATACCTACCTATTGCTATAGCAAATCAAATATTACACGAATTCGCTAATTATTTTTCCTATACAATTCTACACATCTTCTATTCTATTTCATCCCTCATATCAAGTAGCTTTATTCCGTGTATATGTATTAGTAAACCAATCACAGTGTAATTTTCTGAATTCTCTATTAATTCTATTTTCATAATATTTTATATTATCTCTATGTCTTCCTCTCCCATTTATTCTACTCAATTAACCAGTAGACTTTAAATGATTATCTTCCACTCTATATTCCTATATATAACTATAGTTTTGATATTATCAATATGGTCCTGAATTATGGTATTTATCTAAATATTAAATATTAAATAATGCTATCATTACCCCAATACTTAAGAAACCCTTAGTTGATTCCATCTAATCACCAACTATCGAACCATTTCGCAACTTCCGTTTCTAAACAAAATTCCATAACGCATTATCGCTATACAATTGCATAATTGTATGGCTGACAACAAGTTATATGATATAGTTCAGAGTATATTTATACGATGACATACTGAAACTGAGCTACGATAAATATTCAACACACGATAAGTCAAATCCTATAGGAGAGTATACTCTAGTAGGGGCGCTGGAACGATTGTGTATGTAAGGGGGGGGGGCAACCGATCAAAATAAATGTTCTGGTAAAAGTGGGGGGCCACTACATAGGAGGTCCCACTAGATTTTTAGTGGGGGGGACATACCCCCCGCCACATATCCCCCCTATTACAAAGCCAGTATACTCTAATATATATAGTAGGCTACTCTACAATATCGTCATCATTTCCTGTCAGTTACTAGTACACCTATCGTATGCCTTCGATTCCGTTAATCATTCTATTATGATTGTATCACAATTAGAGATGATTGGTCTACGTGAAACCGTACTCGAATATTTGCCTACCTATATTTTAAATCGATCATCGCACGTAAACTTGTTAAACGTAGACCTATCTATAAATCTCGTCCGCTTCATAAAGGAGTTCCTATAGGAAATATAGAAAATATCCTATATAAAATATCCCCTATAGGGGATATTTTCTCGGCGCTCTGCTAATCTCCTTATGCGTATTATTATTCCAGCCAATTGCCAGATGTAGGGCCAATTCCCTAGCTTATCACATATACACTGATTACATTCAAAGCTACTCCTTCTAAGCTAACTCCTACGATACATCACCAGATAACTCCTAAGTAAGTAAGTGTGTTTCATCTATCATATACTGACTGCTATCTCCTTACATTCTCAAAATATTCACTCTTCTAAGTCTTCTATGTATATATCCTATAACCTAAATATATTTATATATTTATATATCACTTATAACCCTGTACACTAATAACGTTGTTAGTAGTTGTCACTATATCAATCCATTCTCATACCTGTCCTAAATATGGGTGTTTCTTTGGATGCTAACTTTTCCATCAATTACCAAACCATCCAACTCCTCAAACTTATTTGCATTACAATGCGAAGGAATCCTATAGTAAGGACAATTACATCCTATTACCACTATCCTCACAAATGCGATCATTCTCTTACGTATCGATTATGCTTATCCCTAATCTATCATATTCGTAACAATACGTTTTTCCCATTAAAAGCATAATCGTGCATCTATTTTCTGTAATAATCGCGTTGACCATTCCATTACTGACCATGCCACTAACCCCTAAACGGTTCCCTTAACACAATGCTCACTTCTACATACCTTCTCTCCCTCGCATGAGTCCATCTATTTTAGCTCTCCTTACATCACTAAATTCCTTACGTTCCATAACAATATTTCTATAATTTGCACCACTTATCATTCCTGAAAGATGTCATCTATATTATTCCATTCTTATTAAATAACCTTTCTAATTCAATGAATTCTATTCGTTAAAATCCTCCCTTTATAAGTTATACATTAGAATGCACCTAAGTCCTACATTTACTTAATGTAATAGTATTACTATTCACCTATTTTAATGGTGTTTTATTAATATTTGTATAAATTGTTTTAATGTATCGTTTTGTATCTCATTGATTATCATCTATATTGTATGGTTACAATGGTTGGTGCTCCTATGCAAAGTGATAATTGATAAGTGAAAATTAACTTAAATAGCATCATCGTGTATATATATATTAAATTGTTAACCTGTGCTGTCGAGTCATATCCGACCCCTGGCTACATCGATGACAGCAGCTCTCCAACTCCTCCTACATATTGAGTCTCGCATCATGTTGAAGATAGTTCCATAGAAGTTTTTCTTTATGCTATCCATGGATGCAGCCATCTTTGCCGTGGTCTCCTTCTGCTTCTATAACCTCGCATTCTTCCTACCATCACTTCATATTCCATCCCGCCTGCTCTTATGACATGGCTAAAGTAGTATAATGATGACTTGACAATCCTTAATTCAAGCGTCCATTCTGGTTTTATATTATCAATAACCCATACATTTGTCTTTCTGTCGGTTCATGTTACTCTTAGCAGACATCTCCAACACCACAACTCAAAAGCATCGATCATCTTTCTCTCAAGCGTTCTCATTGTCCAAGATTCTGCTTCATATAATACTATAGGTAAACTAAAGCTTTTACAAGCCTAATCTTTGTTCTGAGGGCAATTCCTCTATCTTTCCAGATTTTCGTTATTCCCCCATTACATATCTACCCATTTCTAGCCTTATGCTTATTTCCCTATCATAGAATCCATCCTTGGTTATTATAGATCCCAGGAAAATAAAATGAGATACTACTTCAATATGTTTGCCATCTATAGATATACTACCATTTCTCCTTGGTCTTCAGTCACCATTACTTTAGTTTTACCTACATTTAAATAAAGACCTGCCTTTTCACTAGCCTACATTACTCTTTCCATAATTGCTATGAGATAGTATTTAGTATTTAGTTCAGCGATCAGTGTTGTGTCGTCATCATAACTCAGGTTAGTAATCATTCTACCTCAATACTGATTCCCCCATCCCAATCTTCTAATACCTCTCTCATTATATTTTCTGCATATATGTTAAACAGTAAGGGGATAAAATAGATAAACAGATAAAATACATCTTTGTATTACCCCTGTCCCTATGTTTATAGTATCAGTTTCACCGAACTCATTTTTCAGTATGACTTAGGTGAACTGAAACTCCCATTTCTTTGATTATTATCTATATTCTCTCATGATCTACGTAGTCGAAACTTTTGTATAGTCGATGAAGCACATATACATATTACTGTTATGTTATTTGACTGTTTCCATCATCCACCGAAAATTAGCTATATGATCTCTTGTTCCTCTTCTTTTTCTAAAACTTGTCTGTTCAATAGGTAGTTCTGGGATAAGTAAATGTTCTAATATTTTCTGAATAATTCGAAGGAATATCATGCTAGCATGTGAGATCAGAGCAATATTGTGATAGTTCCAACATTCTTTCTTATCTCCTTTCTTACATATCGGGAGATAAATAGATTTCTTCCAATTTCTTGGACATTCCATAGTCCTCCTTATGTTATTGAATATAATTAACAGTATTTTCATAGATGCATCTCCACCTGATTTCAGAAGCTCTATAGGTATACCATCACGTCCAGATTATTTATTATCTCTAGTATATGAGATTCATCTTCATATCTTGTTTCGGGGAAAGTATCAGTGATTTTAAGATATCTCATATAAAGCTCTTCTGTTTATTGTTGCAATCTAATTTTAACTTCTTTTTCTTCAGTAGCCGTCTTTCCGGAACTTTATTAATAACTCCGCATCTAGCGGTATATGATCCAGTTATATCTTTTATTCCTTGTATAGATCTCTTGTTATTCCTTTTTTATTTTTTTCTTCTATTTGTCTACATTTCTCTCTTAAATTTATCTCCTTATCATATCTTGCTTTTTTTGAAAATTCTGCATTCATTTTTTTATATTTTTTTCTTTCACATTTTCCTTTTGCCTCTCTTGTCTCCTCCGCTATTTGTATTGTTTCTTCGGTTAACCATTGTGTAACTTTCCTCTTCTTTACGTTTGGTATACATTTCTCAGCCGTGTCTATCACAGCATCACGTATATCAGTCCATAGATCTTCAGGATTTTTGCCATCTACTTGTAGTATACTGAATCTATTCTTGACTTCTACAGTATATTTCGTATCAATATTTTCTAGGTCATATTTTTGAGTAGTCTTATTTATTTTAGTTTATTTGAGCTGATTAATTTTGGACTGGGAACTAGAAATGAAAGAGGTGATACCATGATAGATTTCTGCAGTCGAAATAATCTTATTTTTATGAATACAATGTTCAAGCAACATGCAACGTATATATATTTATATATATATAATATATATATATATATATATATATATATATATATATATATATATATAATATATATAATATATATATATAATATATATTATATATATATGTGTGTATGTGTGTGTATGTATGTGTATTTATGTGTATATATATATATATGTCAATAAATATGTACGCGTATATATATAATTCATATATAAATTATTAATATGAAATATTCTTATAACTACAGAAATTCACAGAATCATTATAGTTAGTTTAAATATTAATTTTTTTAATTCATAAATAAAAATGTTACATACACGACGTGTATTACACGTACACTTTACATTGTTCGTGTACATTACATGCATCATGTACATTACATGCATCATGTACATTACATGCATCATGTACATTACATTGTTCGTGTACATTACATGCATCATGTACATTACATGCATCATGTACATTACATGCATCATGTACATTACATGCATCATGTACATTACATTGTTCGTGTACATTACATGCATCATGTACATTACATGCATCATGTACATTACATTGTTCGTGTACATTACATGCATCATGTACATTACATGCATCATGTACATTACATGCATCATGTACATTACATTGTTCGTGTACATTACATGCATCATGTACATTACATGCATCATGTACATTACATTGTTCGTGTACATTACATGCATCATGTACATTACATGCATCATGTACATTACATTGTTCGTGTACATTACATGCATCATGTACATTACATGCATCATGTACATTACATTGTTCGTGTACATTGCATGCATCATTTACATTACATGCATCATGTACATTACATTGTTCGTGTACATTACATGCATCATGTACATTACATTGTTCGTGTACATTACATGCATCATGTACATTACATTGTTCGTGTACATTACATGCATCATGTACATTACATGCATCATGCACATTACATTATTCGTGTACATTACATGCATCATGTACATTACATTGTTCGTGTACATTACATGCATCATGTACATTACATTGATAATGTACATTACATGCATCATTTACATTACATGCATCATGTACATTACATTGTTCGTGTACATTACATGCATCATGTACATTACATGCATCATGTACATTAAATTGTTCGTGTACATTGCATGCATCATTTACATTACATGCATCATGTACATTACATTGTTCGTGTACATTACATGCATCATGTACATTACATTGATAATGTACATTACATGCATCATTTACATTACATGCATCATGTACATTACATTGTTCGTGTACATTACATGCATCATGTACATTGTTCGTGTACATTGCATGCATCATTTACATTACATGCATCATGTACATTACATTGTTCGTGTACATTGCATGCATCATTTACATTACATGCATCATGTACATTACATTGTTCGTGTACATTACATGCATCATGTACATTACATGCATCATGTACATTACATGCATCATGTACATTACATTGTTCGTGTACATTACATGCATCATGTACATTACATTGATAATGTACATTACATGCATAATTTACATTACATGCATCATGTACATTACATTGTTCGTGTACATTACATGCATCATGTACATTACATGCATCATGTACATTACATTGTTCGTGTACATTGCATGCATCATTTACATTACATGCATCATGTACATTACATTGTTCGTGTACATTACATGCATCATGTACATTACATGCATCATGTACATTACATTGTTCGTGTACATTGCATGCATCATTTACATTACATGCATCATGTACATTACATTGTTCGTGTACATTACATGCATCATGTACATTACATGCATAATGTACATTACATGCATCATGTACATTACATGCATCATGTACATTACATTGTTCGTGTACATTGCATGCATCATTTACATTACATGCATCATGTACATTACATGCATCACGTACATTACATGCATCGTGTACATTACATTGTTCGTGTACATTACATGCATCATGTACATTATATGCATCATATACATTACATGCATAATGTACATTACATTGTTCGTGTACATTACATGCAGCATGTGATCAAGCTTCCGACGGATCGCATAGTTTGGTTTGGTTGGGTTTAGTTTTGTCATTTCCAGGTTTTTTTAGCTGCATTAAATCCCGTGGCTCACACGCATTACATTATTAATATTATATATATATATATATATATATATATATATTATTTATTTACGAATTAATATAATACATATTATTCTCAAGATCTCAAAACTGTAATTGATTTAAAACATAACACGGAGAATAATAAATTAAGTACATTACGAGGTTTATATATGCATATAAAATATATACTATATATATATATATATATATATATATATATATATATATTAAAATATATGTATTAAAATTAATTAATTTGTATATGATATTTATATATTTAAAACATAATTATATATATATCTAATAATTATGATATATATTAATTATGATATTTATATTTAGACGCACAGTATGAATACGAAGGTTTTTATATTACAAATATTACATTATTTATAATATATTACTTGGGAGAAATTGTGAGAATATATATATATATATTCTATATATATATATATATATATATATATATATATATATATATATATATATATAGATATACATATACCCTACAAAGGCACCCCAGCGCCCCCGCGTATACGTGTATAGGTGTATACACCTACATATAACGAGTTATTATTAATAACTTTGTATGACTCATTAACAATGCCATTGTAATCACATGTCTAGATTCTAGTTACACTACGCTAATACCAATTGTGATGGGCGTGTCGGTATTAGCCACCTTAATATTGATATCGGTGCTGCTCCTGAGACCTGGCAACACTAACAAATGTATGTACACATGCTTATATATATATTATACATATGCTTATATACATTATATATTTAATACTTTTTGGGGTTAACTTGGAATATTGTAAGTGTTCTATTTATTAAAAAACATTTTATATTTTGTTAATATATGTTATATGGTATTTTTTAAAATATATAACTAGTAATTCACTAAACTTTTGATCTATCTATCTATCTATTTATCTATCTATATTATACTATCATATACTAATGTAATATGTGAATATTATTAGATCTAGGATATATATATATATATATTTGACCAATTCTCTGGTGGGAGAATGTGTACACTGTACTTTTCAAGGGAGAATACGGGTCTTTCACAGACCAATTATATTTTACATTTTGGTTTTAATATTATATTAATAATATGGTAACAATAATGTAATTGATTATATATATATATATATATATATATATATATATATATATATATATATATAAACATGTGTTATAAAACCTCCTAAATCAATAATCAATAAAGTAGAAAGATTAGAAAGTTGTGTTAATATCAATATATAACTATAGTTTGATAGTGAGATATTAACTATGGTTACACTTTATAAGCGTTGTGGTATTGCATAATTAAAACTATGACATGAGGAATATGAATACAACTCGGTGTATTCTTACATGTACACTGTTGTTTATATCCTATAGGATCTATATATAGATTTGTAACACATCACACCTCCTGTGAATAATATATCGGGTTATAATTAATATCATCTTTAGATGTATATAAATATAGTATAATATGTTAAGTATGGGGATATGTTGTGAATATTTATTACAGTATATACATATATATATATATATATATATATATATATATATATATATATAATTATATATATATGTTCTTCGGACGACAGCAAAGAACAAATATTGATCTTTATCTGAAGTTCTTTAGAGGAAATAACAATATAATTAAATTAAATACTTCATACGAAAAAAATGTACAACTTTCTTCTAATAAATATTATTATTATTAATATTATTATATATATATATATATATATATATATATATAAACACATACTTACACGTACAACTATATACAGTCCACTATACGCACACTACACACCCGCACACGCACCGCACATAGTTACAAATACGCTACGCCGAGACTCTATGACGTCAGAGGAAAGAACCGTGAAGTCCGCGATGACATCCGCAGAACTGGTGATTTAGTGCTCGCCGTACTTTGGTCCGGTTCTAAGTGCACGTGTACCGAACAACGGGTACACGAGTACCGATAGCGTTGGCCGGTACATCGTAGCTAAGGATCGATGTATCGGTTGTTTTAGAGAAACTAAGAGTTTAATCAATTCGAATGATGTAATAAAAACTTGTTTCAATTTTTATTTGTTTAAAATATTTTACATATATAATAGTATATATACCTACTATATATACATTTTACATTTTTCATTATCGGACTACGAACTATGCTTATAAATCAATCGGCCGTCCATATATATTTGATGTTAATGTAATAGATTAAATAAATAGGTTTGTAGTAGTTTCTTGAAGTTTGGAGTTGATAGTGTAGTATGGATGTAGAGAGAGTGTTCCAGGAGTATGGGACGGATATTACCCATGCGCGAGTGTTAGTTGAATGTAAGTTGTGCTAAGGAGGAAGTTGAATTAGAAATGTATTTGTGGAGTGTGTATTGGTACTAGTTGGTAATTTAAGTTTGAGTAGAGTATATGATTGGTAGTCAGTATAGCCGCCGGAACTAGTTTTTCCCAGGGGGGGTTTTAAGAAATAAGTATAATTTATCAACTAAATATTAGACTGTCATTATTTTAAAATATATCTTGTAACATATAATATAGTACAAATTATGATTTATTTTAAATGTTAAAACATATAATTATAATTATTACCTACTTAGTTAATTAACAAAATATGAATCCCATAATGAACATATCTAGAATATTTTAAATAAATATGTATATTATAACAAGAATAAATCCCAAAATAGTTTATATATTTATTATGTTATACTTATAAACAATTTTGTACAATTATTTCTTTGGCAAAATTCTTTTATAAATTTATTGTTGTCAATAGAATCTAATATATCCTGATGTGCATTGCAGATAGCCAATATGTTTATTTTTGCTGTGTGATTTGTGACCTTCCCAGCAAACAATTTATCGACGCTTTTGGACGCTTTGATTCCGAATCGATATATTCGTCGCTTTTGGGCGCTTCAGTTCTCAATCATATTGAATTCGTCGCAAATTCGACGCTTCAGTTCCGAATCATATTGAATTCGTCGCAAATTCGACGCTTATGGGCGCAAATTGTCATCAAAGCGACGAATTAATTCCGGAACTTTTAGGCGTATGGCTTCCAAAAGCATTGAATATATTGTTTGCTGGGTTAACCACGTCTTCAATCTTCTTAACATTAACATTAACATAGAAAAGCTTCTCTCACATGACACTGGCGTAGGGGAAAGTAACCTAATACGGACACTTTAACAATAAATGGTTTCAACTTTATGACTCATTATTTTTATTCAAAAATTACAATATATCAATATTATATGATTATAGATATTATTGTAATTTTAAAATGTTATTTAATATTTAAATTCCATGGATAACGGGGGTGTCCGTATTCGGTACCCATGTCCGAATACGGACACCCTGTGTTATAATACGGACACCCTATATACAATTAGATAAACTATATATTATTGATGAATCAATCAGACAAATTACAATTACGTTATTTATAATTAATTTTATAAAAAATATATTGTAATTTAATTAGTTAATAATTTATTTATTTTTATTATTTTTTAATTAATAATACAATTTAACAATCTAAATAATACTTTTTTTAGAATTAGCTTTATTGGTAGTATTAATATTATAACGCACGCGATTTTTATGAAAATCAGTATTGTTCATACGCGGCGCGCTGATTGGTTATAGGGTGTCCGTATTAAGACATTTAGAGTGTCCGTATTAGGAACCTATATGACCTCTAGATATATGCTTATAACTTAATGAATATTTGATAAAAAATATAGAAATTAAAAATACAATTTTTAGAATGCTTTATTTTTTAATAATATAGTATTATATTTTATATCGATACATTTATATAATATTGAGAAGGTTTTAAGTTGAAATTAGTTTTCATAAATTTAAAAACGTAATAAAAAAATAAGTTTATTGGATATATCATAAATATTTTGAATAATGAAAAAATAAAAAATACTTTTTTAGACTATTTTTATAATTATGAATATTTAATTCATCAAATATTTTTCTGTATGATTTATGGTTTCTGAGATACCGAGAGTGTCCGTATTCGGGCACTGTCCATATTATGTTACTTTCCCCTACTTGGTTGTGCCATCAATAAATTGATTAATTTTGTTGTTTCCATAAAAATAATTAATATTAAATTAATAAATATATAAGATAATATATATTCTATATATAAATATTATATAATATATATATATATGTATTAGTACATACCTAAAATAATTCTTTTAGGCAATCTTTTGCATTGATCATATTCCCTACTGAATCTTTTAAAGAATGAGAATTGAAATTTCAATGGTACCATATGGTTCTTGAACATAGGTAGTTCGAGTTTTAAAGCTTGAACACTTAATTCAGGATATTTATTTATCTGAAAAATTAATAAAATATAATATAGAATATTTTATTTGTAATATAGTAAATATTCTATATTATGTTTTATTAATTTTTCAGATAAATAATTATCCTTAATTAAGTATACTTACTTCAGCATAATCAAATATATTTGTATTTAATAATGACAATAATAATTTATCATATGAAATTTTACTTTGATTATTTTTCAAAAATCTTTGATTTAATTCAGTAATAAGGATATCATATATTTCAATGTGTTCTTTTCTAATGTTTTATTAGTAAAAAAATATTAAATAAATAGATTATTTGTGTACATCCTCAGTATAATATTGATATTATTGATGTCGTAATAAACATTGTTTTCTTTTCCATTGCCCGCGCAACACCCTGATTTCAAAAATACATTTTTTTTTTAATATTTTGTATATAATAATCATAATATTTGATTAATTCTCTTTACAATGGTATATATCACAGTGCATACAAATTCTTAAAAGTGACATAAATAAGCATTTATAAATACGAGCTGAAAAATAGTTCATAAAAATATGATGATTTTTTCTAATCTCTAATTTTTAAAACGTGAATATCTCTGAATTAAAAAAAACCGTTACCATCTATGTTTGAATAACTTTAGATTATAGAAATACATATTCAAATAACATGAAATTTTCACAGTATATTAATATTATGTTACTCTTCAGATATAACTATATAAAACTAATACATTGAAATTTCTTACATATTTTTTTATCTAGAAATAGCTAATATGTTGGTCCATTTTTAATATGATTTTAATAATCTAAATCTCATAATCGATAGTTATATTTGTAGATAAATATTAGTTATATAATATATAAAAAAAATCAGTTGATATTTTGAAGTATTCATAGATTGAATCTATTTTTAGTATTACATGATTTTCCTATCTCCACCATGTTAAACTCATGGTGTAGCGCTGGCCCTTAAAAAGTCTAATAATATTTATAATTACAATTAAATAAGATTATATATATATATATTAATATATGATACAAGCTTTGATGGAATTTTACGTTTTCTAGGAATAAGTAATGGTAGCAAATATAGATTTTCAGATTATTTTAAAATCTTTTCTAAATAAATGTGACAATTCATTCGTTTGTTCCTACAGTATAGGAACACTTATCTAATGAAATATATTTTATAACTTTTAAAATAAATATATAAATATAAATTAATATAATTAATATAAATATATATTTCTGTAATCAAGAATAATTAGTATAAGCTATAAGTAACACTAACCAATTTTTCTAATAAAGTGAATATATCAAATGATATATTTAATGAAATATATGTAGGTAGATGTTTCTAGTAGAGTATTCTTATATGAATATGCTTTGGGATTAGTTCAGTACTATTTACGCTTGCCATTGTCAGTTTTTCTAATGCATTTATAATATATAAATAGTTATTTAAGACTGCTGATATAGCCTTACATCTGATTGTCCATCTTGTAGGACACATTTATTTGAATCTGGTTTTATCATTATCAATAGATTGGTATAAATTGCTAAATTTTCCAGATTTGCTAAAAAGAACACCAATATTATTCACAATGGATAGAGAACCAAGTAAAGCTTTACTTTGAGCAACATATTTACAAACACGATTTAGGCGATGAGAACTACAATATGTGTAATATGCCAAAGGTTGTTCTTTTTGTATCAGGGCGTGTGTTCCTTTGTATACAGCTGACATAGTAGACGCTCCATCATAATATTGTCCACGTAAATTAAACATGGATAGACCGATACAAATATTGGTTTCTTTCAGAATATGTACAATAGATTCGCTAGTACTTGATGTAGATGAATAAAATCCTATACATTTTTCTTGTACTTTTAGATTTTCATCAATGTATATAATCACAATCGATTCCTGGTTTTCCATATTTATATCTTGGGTTCCATCGCACATTATAGAGAATGGTCATAAGAAAAATTCTTCATTTTACCTAAATGGCAGGGGGGGTTTTAGGTATCAAAACCCCCCCCATTATTTTGCCAGGGGGGGTTGCAACCCCCCAAACCCCCCCTGTTCCGGCGCCCATAGTAGTCAGGAGAGTCATGGTGGATTACTTTATGTACCAGTAGTAGAGTTTTATAGAGGATTCTATTGCGTACAGGTAGCCAATGAAGTTTAGGAATGGAGATATATGAGAGTATTTTTGTATGTTGAATATACACCTAGCTATAGAATTTTGAAGACTTTAGGTGAGGGGGTATTGTAAAGGATAACATTGCAGTAGTCGAATAGAGGTATGATGTAGACAGAAGTTATAATAGTAGCAGTGAATATTGATATTGAATGACGAATAAGGCGTACTGGATGTAGTTGATTGTTTAGTAGTTGTGTTATGTGGTACAGTAGTCTATAAAAGTATTGTCAAATATAAAATCAAGAATTTTGACATTTGTTGAGTAGGACAAGCTACATGATAAGCTGTCCATTAATGTTGATTGGAGGGGTTTGTTAAAGTTTTACTTAGGAAGGAAGATAGCCTCGGTTTTAATTGGATTAAAGACGAGGGAGTTTATTGTGAGCCAGTTATGAATGGTAGTAATAGTAGAGGAAAGGATGTCAGGTGCAAAATTTTCATTTTCTGTACATTTGATATAAAGTTTTATTTCATCCGCATATGTATGGAAGCTAACTGGAGGATTCGAGATAAAGTGGAGAAGGGGAATTATGTAAATGTTAAATAGTATTGGTCCAATCCCGCCCTTGAGGAACACCGTGTGTTACAAGACGGGGAGATGAACGGGTTGAAAAACGGGTTACTCGAGTAAACTAAAACTATGGAAGTTCGGTTAGTTATGAATGAGGATAGCCATTTTGTGCAGTACCAGTGATACCTATAGATGTAAGGCGGTGTATGATAATCGAGTGGTCAATAGTATCGAACGCGGAGGAGAGGTCAAGTATTGTGCTATTTTTATTATCAAAATTAGTGAGAATATCGCTGGATATCTTCGCTAGTGCGGTTTCTGTTGATTTGGAAGGAAGATATGCATTTTGGAAGATATGAGGGTTTTGTGTGATATTAAATAAGAAGTTAGTTATTTCGCGACGATTCGTTCCAAAGTTTTGTAAAATATCGGCAGGTTTGATATTAGGCGATAATTGTTGAGGCTCTGAGGGTCAAGGTTTGGTTTCTTAAGGAGGGGTGTAATGAGTGAATGTTTATAGGATGCTTTATAGGAAAAGTGCCGGATTGTAGAGATTCACATAATATATTATTGAGAGGGATACTGAGAGAATCAGTGATTTCGTATAAAATTGAAAGAGGAATAGGGTCAAGAGGAAATTAACTTTTAGTTGCTTTAAGAAGTGTGCCCAATTGTTATTTTATTTCATTAAGTGTTTCTATAAGATAACAATGATAGTCAAATTTCTCACATTCGTATACGAATGCATCAATTAGTGCAGTAGTTGCAGGATCAAAACGTGCTATTAATACTGAATCAGAACGAGTAATTAATATTAATTACGATTAATTAGTAATATTAAAAACGATTAATATTAATCATGTACGTCGAAGTGAGCACGAATCGTAAAAAAATAAAACACGAAATCTTTAGACATCGGCGCTACTTTTTAGATTTAGGTTTCAGGTTCTTGCCCGACTTAGACCGGGAGGCGGGCCTCTTATCGGAAGACGAAGACGTGCTTCCCCTCTTAGTACCACTCTGCGACTTCGGTGTAGAGACGACGTCCTTGACCCCTGCAGACGACGCGGAGGTCGGGGATTTAGTTTTCTCCACCAATGGCGGAGATTTAGCGGGTTTTTCTTCGACCGGTTTACTTTCCACAGGCGTCTCCGCCGCTACTGGTTCCATAGTCTGCGGGGCGGTGATGTTGTTATGTAGCTGATATTGTATTTTAGCTGGAAATATATATACATTAATTTGTTAAGGTTTCGGTTAGTTTATATTATTGTTATTTATTTGAGTTTATACACTTTTTAAATGATAATTAACAAACGTTTTTATAATAACATGATTATATGAGATAAAAATAAAATGGTAATATACAAAATAATAACAAACAATATGTTATAAAACATAGGCAATTATAAATAAAGGAGTTTAAGTTTCAGTTTGAAAGTTAATTTGAAACTAAAATCTGAAATCATATCATTATAACATCGTCGACTAGGCATCATGTATGCCTAACATTTAATATATTTATCTGAGATCAGATCATGAGCTTATTTAGCTGGATCATACATTAAATACTTACAACTATACATCACCGTTACATTGTATGCTTATAAAACACCCACTTTACTACATATATAATATAATGGTACTTTTGAGAGTTAGTGTAATGAAAATATAATAAAATAATTTCGATATTATTAAAAATAAAAATATTAGAGTTTTTTTAATATATTAAAATTATTTCATAAATTATATACCAAGCTACCATAATATTGTAACAGAACATATAACAATAAGACTAGTAAATATGGTGAATCAATTAATTTTGTGAATACCTATAATGTAAAATATATGATAGATAATTGTAATTTTAATTTGTTTACCATTTCATTTAGAGTTTTTTCGATTCATATCCAAGTTTATATAAAAAGTCATATCATAGTTTATATTATATTATATATAATATTAAATGATACATCTTAGTTTATACGCACATCGTTATACTAACATATCATATTAATACATTACATATCTGTATAGTTTAGATAAAAAAATAATACATACATAACAAGATTAAATGTTATCATAAAGGAAATGTGAAAGAGGTAGGAGAATGATTTGTAAGAAAATGACTGGTTTTCTTTTAGACAATTAGCCCCTTCAAATGGTGCTGATAAAATAGAGGTGCTAAATATGATGATAATAATTAATATTGCGTATAATATAACGATAGACAACTCTCGTTAAAACAACCGATGCCTAGACATGAAAGTGGCTTCGGCAGGAAATTAGAGTCAAATGTTTATAAGGTAAAAATACTTCCTTTAAGTTCTCAGATGGGATGAAAGTACTCCACTAAAATAGAATATTTTAAAACAATTATAAATAAATGGCAGTAAATAAATAGCCGATAAATACGCAAAATGTATTTTTATAGATACGTAAACATTTAGTCGTACGCAAGAACGGGTCCGCATCGCGGAATATCTGATGCTATAGAATGTGACCTCGGTAACCTTGGTAACGGCGGTGGCTCCACCCGTAGTCTTACTAGACGAGGGCGGTCGACTCATCTGCGAGGAGGAGGCGGTGTCGACGAGGTTAAGCTGACGGATCTGTTTCTCCGCGACCCGTAACCTCTCCGCCGTCTCGGTGTACTTCTGTTCCGAGGTCTGCGCCCTCTCTTCGGCATCGCTGTGGGGTGGTGGGGTGGGGGTTAGGTTGTCGATGGTGGCAACTATAGTTCCCCTATAGTACCTATAGGTATGCAGCGATAACTATATAATGTTCATTGCGATGCAACACAGTATAATAAAGGTAGACTACGATCTTTCCTCGGCATCGCTGTGGGGCGACGCGGTAGTGGGGTGGGGGTTAGGTATAATAATAGTGTTAACGATAGTGTATACCGTCAAGGCGAGGCTCGGAATTTAATATTTATTATAAATCGATTTTAATTTTGAGTTTTATAATTGCATCATAGATTTCGCGGAGCAAAGATATCAAAGATAAACATTACCCATCTAGGCAACATGATTAATATTCAGGCATCGCGATGCTAGAAGAAGTCACTGAAATAGATGTAGGTTTGGCATAGTTTTATACATCAATGATTTATTAAATTACATAAAATATAAAATAGATTTTACTCGCCACATAGATATGTCTATAACAATATTTATATGTGAGGTTGAGGAACTATCTCATGTAGTATTCGTCATGATGTATAGCAAACAATAGTATTTTATAATTCGTTATAATTTATTTTAATATGATTTATTATAATTCATTATTATGAATTATTATTTATTGTAATTTATTAACATAAATTATTATCTATTATAATTCACTATACTTGATTATATTTTAATTATAATTCATTAGTACGATTGATATTATGCATTGTGATTCATAATGTGTGACTTATTTTATAGTTAACAAAAAAAAAAAAAAAAAAAATATATTATATACTTTCATTTAATTCCAATATTATAAATGCTTTACTTAGAACATTCAAAATATATTTTCTTATACATATATATATATATATATATAAATATAAGATATTATCAAGAGGTAAATTTAATCGTAAACATTATTTATTTTGTACAGTTTCTACGATTATCACACAACTCTCGAGATCACAGACCATAGAGAGGGCAGGCGGGTAACTAACACCAGCTGTTGTTGTAGTAGCCGCAACGATTGTAGAGAGCCTTCGCCGTCACCGCCGCCGGACTTAGATTTCGGCGAATCAGAAGCTGCGTCATCTTCTATCGAGTCGAGCGCCTTGCTGTAGGTGTTCGCATCGGAGCCGAGAATCTCGAGCTTTATGCCCGGGTCGACGTGCTCAGCCTCCTGCTGCGAAGGTAGAGAGGAATTAGCGACGGTTTGATAGTAGGTTAGTCGATAAGATAATGCTGTTACGTAGATTGTGTTCAGATTCCTGCTTCGAAATTTAAGAAAAGTAAGCGAACCGACATATTTGATGGTGGGTTTTGATAGACACTTTGAGTTTGATAGTGAGTGATTTGATGTTACGGTGTAGTAGAAATTAGCCGACACTTTAAAAGTCTAGTATGGGATAATCAACTTTTTAATACTGTCAAAATTAGTGAAACATACAAATTAATTTGATAGTAGGTTAGTCAACAATTTAATTCTGTTGTGAAATAGCTCGTGTTCATATCCATGTTGAGAAGTTAAAGAAAAATAAGCGGAAACGACAGTTTCATAGTGGGTGATTCGATGCTATGATGTAGTCGAAAGTAGCCGAAACGATAATAGTCTAATATGGGATAATAAACTTAATAATGTAGAAATAGCGCATATAATAATATTCTAAAGTTAGTCTTGCGTATATTCGTTCGAAACACATCAGCATTCTCGAATATCTAATATGTTTGATTTATAACATACAGAGATTATACGCAATTCTTCGCAAATGATCACAAGTGTGCCTTACTTTTATAATGGGTTTGTGAATGTTATAATATGGTAGAAATAGGCTAACGATAATAGTCTAATATAATAATAATAATAATAATATTTATTAAAGAAATTTTAATAAACATTTTTATAAGATATTTATATAACGTTTACTTCTAAAGGGCTTCGAAGTAATATATATATATATTTCTGTTGTTGTTATTGCCCGATTAGAATAATACACTCTATAATGGTATAG
The DNA here is from genome assembly GCA_964019155.1 of Osedax fenrisi. NCBI lineage: Eukaryota > Metazoa > Annelida > Polychaeta > Sabellida > Siboglinidae > Osedax > Osedax fenrisi. The sequence continues at coordinate 96,280,057 of OZ025240.1, forward strand.
GAATTCATGCAAATAACAATAGTCTAAGGGTATGAATGTGGTAGCAGGAAAGTTGGCAAGATGGATAGTCAGTTTATACATTGCATAGAAGAAGATACACCTTAGATACAAAGAGTGTAGTCTATCTGTCCAACTTTCCATGCTATAAAAATCACACCATAAGATGTGATATTTACGTTATAATTCTGTAGAAATTAGCAGAAATAGTGATAGTCAATAAGAATATTGATATGATTATTACATTATGATGACGTTGACATTACCAGAAATAGCACTAGTTAGATGAGAGGCAAGCGATTATATCGAACATTAAAATACTATGTAAAAAATATTATTTAACGAGATACCGTAAATATTAAACATGCTCCGAATAATCAATGTAAAAATGAAATATAAATAATTGTATTGAAATATATATAAATTTATATTTAATATATTTAGAGATTATTTAATCCATAATTGTAAGTATTTATTCTAGTTTGTATCTATAGTACTATATAGTATCTAGTTATAAAGATATTTACCAAATCCACGGGTTCAGTTTGAATACATTTACAGTTCAATGGCTCCACATCTGAAAAGTAATTATAAATACATAACGTTATACATTTTATAATATGAGAGGAAAAAGATATAAATAATAAGTTGTTCATCGTATATATTATATTCAATAATATTATTATCCAAATCAAATTTATAACGTTTTGTTATAAATAATAAAATTTAAATTACTATATTAAAATCATATTATAATCTGTAAACTATCATACAAAAATTGATCTTTAAATTAAATGAAAATCTAGATGTTTATTAAGTAAATTAATACTAATCAATACGAATAATAAATAAAAATAAATAGTAACTAAAATTCAATTGTGAAATATGAAGTATATTTAAGATTAAGAAATAGTATTAATCACTTTATTAGCGATAATGTGGAGCACTTTTGTACGCTAGTACACTACTAGACAACAGTCGGCTAGTGGCGGTGAGTAAAACCATCCGAAGTTCTCTCTGTGTTTAGATCCGTGATCTCGCTGTCAACGTTTAGATCTGAAGGGAGGGCTGTACTCCTGTCACTCATCATGCGACTTGTGGTCTGTAGTGTGTGATATATATTTAATAGTTATATATATATATATATATATATATATATATATATATATATATAATTAATATATTTAATAGCTATTATGTGGCGGCGAAATCTTTGTTTTTTTATTTTAGTTTTAATTACAATATCTAAATATAGTTATTATCTAAATAATGATATATAACATGTTATTTAAAAGTAAATATAAGTATAATAAATTTGAATTTTAAAACATCAACTCATGAAAAATGTGTACTTATTATTATTATTCAAAATATACAACTAAAACTTTACGAAGCTATATCTCAGAACATTTCATTTAATTTTTTCACTTTTTTCAAACTCCCCATAATTTTAAATCCTTTGGTGGATCATTATGAAAATGTCTGATTATATATATATATAATAATTCTAATAATACATTATATAATTAAAATATATGAATCAATTCTATAGATACAAGTATATTACATAATATCACAAAAACATGTAAATTACCGTATTCATGCATAACTTGATCTCATGATATAATAAACATTTTATCTATATTAGTATGTGCTATAATATTATTATAAAAATATTGATTAATATTATTTATTACTAAATAACTAAAATATGTCACTGAATAAATATAATATAACTAAAGTTGTATAGTTTATATTTATCTGTAAGATAACTACAAAATAATAATTAAAAAATTTTAAATATTTTAAAATATCAAAATATCCAATAATTCCAGCAATTATGTTTAATTTGTAGGTCTTATTAAATATATAATAATATATTTATTATGATTAGGTTCTGTAAATTTCATATAAATTTATCAAAGAGATCAAAAATTATGTAGCATCAAATATTCAAAATTAAGTTTAAATAAAAGCCAATAATATTTAAAAAAAAGAATTATAAATATTTTACTATGATTTTAATCTTTACTTCTAAATGGTTGTATTTATAAATACTTATTTATGATACTTATAGTCACTTTTATAAATCAAGCCATATATGATTTTATAGATAATATATTATATTTACCGATTTTACACAATATCATTTTTAATACAAAATATATTTATTACAAAAATCATATGTTTCGCAGACTTTTAAACACCAGTCGTAACCCCTTCTAAACCCTTCTAACCCTTGACCTACCTGACACTGCGATGGATCGGATGAACCCTGCTGACTGCCACTGTCGGTAGGTAGCACCTGATGGGTCGGTTCCGACGCCGCTTCTTCTGCTTCATCCTCCGCTACTTCGTCTTCAGCATCTTCATCCTCATCCTCTTCCGTCATCGTCATCAGTTGTATTTGATTGGACGGCGATTGCTGATGAGTCGAGATAGAACAGAGATTAGCTTAGGTTAATTAATATTATTTAATCACTTTTATTACTCTATTTAAACCTATTTTTAGATTGTTCACCTTTATTTAAATCCATATCTTATGTTATAATATTTACGTGTAAAGCTATTTCTTCAATTTTATCACTTTTATTATTCTCTACGGATGATGTAAGTTCAGATAAGATATGAATGATTGCATCGGGTTCAATTACCTGCAGATTATCATAGGGGTATACCCCATACTTACAGTTACTATCAAAGTAACGCGATATTGCAATAATTTATGTTTCGCGGTGCTCTTTTCCATTCTACGATGTTATTCTTAATATAAGCTACGTATAGCTTCTGAATATCCTTCTGTCCATAAATCAATATTCGGTAAAATAAATATTCATTCAAATACTATTAAATACTATTACAACATACGTTGTTATGCAATAACTGCAAATACAGCGCTGAGCGTATCAACTGGTGTCACACTATACGCCTACCCTGTTACAAATAAGGGTATAACATTATGAATTATATGGTATAACATATGGAAATACGAGTTATACCATACAATTACGTTAAATGGTGTAAGATCACATATTATATGGTAAAACATTTGTTTTTTTTAGTTATACCGTAAATGGTATACCAGGACGCCACGGGGTTATACCATTTTTTAATCAATGTTATACCATTTATTTCTAACAGTGTACTACCCCATGGGATATATTAGGCACTACCTTAACTGTGGTCTGCGACTCCACTTCAGTGTCGATAACGGGGATGTTGATACCTACTTCAGTCAGTAGACATCTCACTATGGACGTCCACTCCTCGCATTCCGCCTTTTCGTCGCGTCGTTAGTTAATTATGATAATCAAATTTATTGAATATAATATGTATAAATATAAATATAAACTATATATAAATATCGGATACAAATGGAGTAGTTAATAACGTATTGTAATAAGTTTATAATATATAGGGGCGCTAATAACAGGTGGGGACGGGGGGGATATGTCCCTCCACTTTAAAATCTAGGGGAATTCCTATGTATTGGTCCCCCCCCCACTTTTACCACAAAATTTACTTTGGTTGGTTGGTCCCACTATATACAAATTCGTTCCAGCGCCCCTAATAATATACTATAATTAATTATAGACACATTATGTAGTTATTAATATATTATAATTAGTACTAGGTTAATTGTAAAAAGATAACATTTATTGTAATATTAAAATATTATTAAAATATTTCTATATAGAAATTAATCAGATAAGATTTTAAATTAACAACAAAAATTATAGGATATTATTAATTTTTAAATATTTATATTAATTTAATAATTCAGATTTATTAAATATAAATTTATAAATAATGAAATAAATAACAATATAATATGTCAAATAATATTATTTGTATTAATATTTTTAAATTTAATTTAATTTAAAACAAATTAAATTATATTTTTTTATATGATAATTTTTAATATTTACCCTCTATGGATAATATTGATATAAATGTATATAATTTAATACCACCATTATAAAATAAGTTATCAAATATATTTCACTTTTAAAAGTTATAATAAATAAAATATGTACATTTCTCCGATTCGATACAATCTATTATATTATAATATATATATAATCTGTGGTATATCTACATTTACCTGAAGTTTTAATAAATCTCTGAATTCTTGATCAGGGTTTTCATCACATCGATTAATTGCATTCTGTCTGTCATCTATCACCAAATCATTACAACATCTGAAATTATTAATCGAATATATTAATATATTTATATTATAATTGAAATATATGTATATATATATATATATATATATGTAAAACGAATTCAAACTCAATTTAAATCATTCATAATAATTTTTTATAGAATTTTTATTTAAATAATTATTATAAATGAAAATAAACGAATATTAATTATCTTCCATTTCCTATAATAAATAAATATCTTACTATCGTGTATTCAACACGCATAGTACCAGCACCTACTAACATAGAGATATACTTGGAGAACGAGATGAGACGTTCGCACAACGTTACGGCACCCGTCTCCAGTTCGGACAGCGTGTAGATGTTAGCTAATAGGTTGTCCTTGGCTTCTTGAGAGAGATTACGTCTGCCGGTGGAACGAAAATGAGTTTAGAATAATGCTGAGTCGGGTTATCATAAATACGGAGCGCGAATTCGATTCCCGATGAAGGTAGATAATTCTGATTTAAAATAAAAAATATTATCTAAAATGTTGTCATCATAGTTAGTAGTATAATATAGTATATAATATAGTATATAAATAATAATAAAATAATAATAGAAAGGTTTATTGACTCAGAAAACGATAAAATAGAGTAGTTAATATAGTATATAATAGTATATAATATATACACTATTATATAATATACACAGTGATACAATATAAAAATATGTACAATATACTAAGTTAACTTAATAGTACAATTGTACTATATACACAATTGTACAATGTTCGCAGTGATACACACACACTCACACACACACGCACACACACGCATACATACACACACATACACATACACACACATACACGCACACTAAGGTGGAGTGATTTTCATAATGTATAACACCTGGTCTGAAACTTATAGATTATTGAATGACAGACATTTTGGTATAGGTTTTATAATTTATGGTGAACTAGAACCTAGTACGCATTTTATACCATAATATACTATATTATACACTATAAAATGCTATATCGAAAATATTTACGCTAAAAAATAAGTTAAAAATTACTATTAATGTCTGGATATGCGTACAAAATTAAAATCACATAAAATATATATTTCCACATACGATAGAAATTTTTTTTTTAAATATGCAAAAAAAAAAAATTCTAGGCACATTTATACAATTGGACATATTTCATAATGTTAAATAAGTTACGTTTTTGTGGTATATCAATACATATATCAAATATATTCTATATAGTAACATTATATTTATATATATATATAAATATATATATATATATAGATATATATATATATATATATATATATATATATATATATATATATATATATATATATATATATGACTATATAAAATAGTAAATAATTAATAATTAAGTTGTTTTATTAATATAAACTACTTATAATTAATTAAATTATTATTTATAAATATTATTCCTAGATTTACTAGGAAAAATAGAAATATTATTTTTTTTCAATTTTTTTTTATTAAATACTGCTATAGTCATGCTTATTAACCATATACTTCACTTTCATAACATTTTCACTAATTTATATGTTCAAAAAAAATTGATTGAATTTGATTCCTATGTTCTCAATGTTAAAAAATGCTATCTACCCATGGTAAACTTCTAGGTGATTGCGTAATACCTTGTAGGTATCAGTTTTAAACAAAACTTCGGATTTATAATTATAAGTACTTCCACTTATTAACCGAACCCAGTCAATATCAATTTTCGAAAATACATAGGTGTTGACTCCACCTTAACGCACACACACATACACACATACATACACACATACACACACACTCAGACACACGCACACACTCACACACACGCAAACACGCACACGTCTATACCTATTGGGAGCGAGTCTGAGCAACATCTGCACCATCCAGTGTATCATATCCGTGTTCAGGTTGCATACTTCGTTGGAGAGTTTCGTGTTGTCGCTGTCTATGCTGGCGATGCTGGTGTTCGTCCACTTGTTGATGCGACGGATCAACTCGAATACGTCCACTCTGATGGGTAAGTGGAGTGGATGTGAGCCATACGCGCGATGCTATTAGCGCATTATATTAGCGTATTGTTAACGTATAATGTGACTCTTATTAACTTATTGATTACTAATTTATTTAAGCGAATAAATAGGCGAATGTATAAAGTATACACACTGCCTGTGTGGCTCAGTGGTTAAGGCGTCAGACACACAAGCAGTAGGACACGGGTTCGACCCTCGTCCGGACCATTAATTAATTTTAAAAAATGGGTCTTAAAATATTATTTAAAAGTGATCTTATATAATTGTGTATAAATAAATGATCGGCTCTCGTTAAAACCATGGATGCCTTAACATGAGAGCGGCTTCGAAGGGACATTAGAGCCATATATGGTTATAAGTGAAAACTTCATCTAAGTTCCTGTATGGGATGAAAGGACTCCACCAAATAAAAAATAACAATATATATTTATTAGATTAGTATATTTTAAATTTTTTAACTTATCAGCTTATTAATATTAGTTATTAAATTATAATTATTACATTATTATTAACTAATTGTTTAATAATTATTAACTAATTATTATCATTATCATTATTAACTAATTAATATCATTATTAACAAATTATTAATTAATTATTAACTTGGTATGTTCTTGAGTTCTCACGTTCGATATCGCAGAATTTTTATCTTTTTTATTGCAATCTTCTCTTTTTGTAGTTCCAATATGTTCTTAATTATATTAGAATTATATTAATTGTAATTATATATATATGGAAATATAAGGGAATCCTCAAGATTATTATGTAAATCAAATGTGTATATATATATATATTTAAATAAGAAAATATAATGAGTTTTAAATACTAAAATAAATTATAAAAGTAAGATAAGTATATCAGTATTAAATACTGTGCATAGTGACATATATTGATATATGAGTAGTATATGTAGTAAATCAAATATGTTACTTTAGAATAGCCCAATTGTAAAGGGAAATACATCTAATATATAAAAAGTATAAATATATATATATGAAGTATACAATATGTATATGCTATTTATAATCCTAATATGAAATATACTTATACATACGTTATATAAATGAAATTTACATCGAATCAACATACATATTAGATAAATATCCACACAGATAGATCATTGTACTATGTCGCTATATAATTTGGATAATAAGTAATGCTAGTAATGCCTACATCCAATGACAATAATAATATCGAATATACGCATACAATATTATATTAATATAGCTCTATAACTATTCCTTTAGATGGTATCCCACTACCAGTATTTCCTGAAATAATGTCCGGAAATGTTTGTTAGAAAGTGATTTTCTAGCAATTTGTAGTGGGATAACCCCTTTAAAGTTACTATATTTCCGTCAAGTTGTCGGAAAGTAAGGGGGTATCCCATTACGATTGTAGTGAACTTGCTAGAAAATCACCTTCTAATATTACTGAGAAATACTGGTAAGGGGAAACACACCCTTTATAAGGACATATAGTAATCACGCATAATATTGAAATATACATAAACGTGTTATGAAGGAATAGTATTATTATTATTATTATTATTATTATTATATTATTATTATTATTATTATTATTATTATTATTATTATTATTATTATTATATTATTATTATTATATTATTATTATTATTATTATATTATTATTATTATTATTATATTATTATTATTATTATTATATTATTATTATATTATTATTATTATTATTATATTATTATTATTATTATTATTATTAACATATGTAGGTAAGGCTGGCATTACTGCTTATCGCCGAGACAACACGCTACACTACGATGGCGGTGGTCAAGGTAGGCCTACCTATAGCGGATTCGATGAAGGACATCCACTCGGAGGACATCAGTTCGTAGAAGTTCATCCACTCGCGATCGAGCAGAACGCTGCCTCCATGCATCGTAACGTTGAACTTGTTCTCCCAGGTCTCGAGGCTATTGCCCATGGTGATCAGGCGTAGCGCTACACCTGTCGGGGGGGGGGGTGCGATGAGGTGTTACTAGTAGTGGAGGATGTTGCCCATGTTGGTCGGGCGTATCCCTACACCGGCAAGGGTGGCCTAGTATCAATGATGCAGTTGTAATAGGGGAGGGATAGTATCAGTTATGCGGTGTTTATAGGTATAGATCGTCAGTAATATTACATTAGTAACAGCATTATAGTTACTGTGCTGCGGTGTAAATTGTAATAGAATTATAGAAAGTCTGTGTGTATAGTAGTAGTATTACAGTGTTAAAGTGTTAGTAGTGACGGGTATGTGAAAAGTAGTATATTATTAATAAATAAATGTAAACTAAAATACAATGTCAGTAACGGTGCCAACGTACAACGTTGGATAATGAAACATTATTCATAATTTTAAATCTAAATATACGATACATTATCTAACCATTTTCACCGGAAATTCGAAACTGAAATTGACGAATGCATTCCTCGACATTCTATAAATAGATATATATTATGAATAAAATATATAATTTATTTATTAATATCTAAATATAGATATTTTTTGTTGGATATATATAGTTTATAAAGATAGATATGTATAAATATATATATATTTTTATATTTTATGAAATTTTAAATACTTAACACAACTTATGAGTACATTTATAATATTACAATAATACACTATAATAGATTCAAAATACCAATATATTAGTAACGGTAAGACGTTGATTGGAAATTATTAAATATTGCGATAATGTTGACATTTTCATCTCTGGCATAACGTATGTTATATGATTTCATGTAATAACTGAGGACATTATTGGCATGTGTCACGAATAATGTTACGATTACATTGAGACTATTATTACGATATGTTATATAAGTGTTTCTTATTACGGTCACCATATAGGGTAATAATATGACACCTTTAGACGTAGATACAATTTTGTAAATATATAACTAGAATAGAATATCATCATATGGTTTTAATAGCTATTTAAAAAGCTACCAAGTATATTCAACAGGTTCGTATTCACCCCACTACAACCACACCGTACTGAACAGCAATACTGCCCATGACAACGACAACGACTACTACGGTATCGGTGAACTCTGACCTCTCTGACAGCGGACATCTCGACTTGATGAAGATTAGGCGGCAGCTCCTTACCCCCGTTAGCCGACGACGAGGAACCCTGCGTAGCGCTGTCTATGGTGGAGATGGAGGCGGGGGTGCGGGGTACTGCGCTCTGACTCGTGGCTGTGTGAAGTTATGAGATATGTGTGTTTGTGTGTATGTGGAGTTGTGTGTATGTGTGTGTTAGTGTATGTGTGTGTAGTTGTGTGGGATATTAGGCATTGATTCACTAGTATACGTATATATATATATGTATATAATATTTATTTATTGAAATCTCATATATATATTGAATATGGTACAAATAGCGGATACAAATGGACCCCTCAAGAAGTCGTAGACTTGTACATATTATAAATAACTGCAGTTATGTGAGAGTTATTATGTAAGTTATATATATATATATATATATATATATATATATATTTGGTTACAGCGGTACTACGGGTTGTAACCAAATGGTTACTGATCATAGTACGGATGTAACCATATGATCATAAATATGGTTACAGTCACCCTAATTCTTTGTAACCATTATATTAAAAGGTCATAAATATGGTTACAGCCATACTACGGTTTGTAACCATTAATGGTTACATGAAATACCATTTTGGTTGCTTAGGAGTAAGGGGCCCAGGAGAATACAATACAAATAGTAGCTATATATAATATATTATATAATTTAATATATTATATTATATAATATATAAATATATATATATAGAAAAATCACTTATGTGTGTAGTTAATGTTATATGTGTTATATGTGTAGTTGTATGGGATATTAGGTAGTGATTCACTATTATACATATATTGTTATTGTTAGTGTTATTTCGATGGAGTCGTTTCATCCAATCCAGGAAAAGGGATGAATTTGTCACTTATAACCATATGACTCTAATGCCCTTTTCAGAAACTGCTCTCATGTTAAGGTAACCATTGTTATACATATATATATATATATATATATATATATATATATATATATATATATACATATGATAAAGCACGGCCATCGTTATTAGGGGTGCTGGAATGATTTTGTATTTAGGGGGGACACCAATCATAATAAATTTAGTGGTAAAAGTGGGAGGGGGGACGAATACATATAAGGTCCCCCTAGATTTTAAAGTGGGGGGACATGTCCCACCCCCACCCCCCACCTATTGCAATGCCCTTAATCGTAACTCATAGAGCCCGAAGATCTAGGGCTACGTCTATTACTTATGAGAACTATAGTTCTTCGGTATACCGAAATGCAAATCTCTAAGATGTATACCTGTACAATGTACATATAAATATATGTAATATATGGTAACAGACCGCTAATCATCATATAAATACACGCAATCAAATTAACATGTAAATGTTACATATTTAACTTTTTTAACATATTTAATTTTTTTTTATCATATTTTAACATATTTAACATATTTACAATTGTTTATTTTTCACCAATAATCATTTTTTTTTAGATTTCTTAAATATATATTCTTAATTAATAAGTTTGCTAGAAAGTGATTTTCTAGCAAGTTAACTACAATATTAGTGGGATACCTCCTTACTTTACGGCAAAGTAACGGAAATACAGTCACTTTAAAGCGGGCATCCCACTACAACTTACTAGAATGTCACTTTCTAGCAAACATTTCCGGACATTATTTCCGGAAATACTGGTAGAGTGATACCCCCTTTAAACTTATATTATAATACTGATATTTGGGCACACATAAATATAAAATGGACATACACAAATAGTGAGACTTTTGAGGTGTTCGATATTATTAATGCCGTATTTATGTTAAAAGAAATAACGCTTATAGTAAAAGTATATATTAATTTTGCATAATAATTAAATATACGCTATAAATAGTTACGGAATATTATTATTATCATTATTATTATTATTGTCATCGAGTAATCATAGAAACATTCGGGCACATCGAGACAATATATATATTATGACCGTATATATAGCGACGCGACATCACATCACGAGTAGCGCGACTAACTTGAAATGGGTTTATGTCTGGCGAACAGTTTCAGTGCGCAATCAGTCCAGCCGTCCACGCACCTCACCAACTCCTTGAGGTTCTCTTGGCCCGACAGTAGATTCTCGCCGCCGAAACGCTCGTTTTCGAAGCTGAACAACTGACAACGGTTGTAGTAGTAAAATCCCGCCTTAAGGTAACCGGTGATCTCGCGCGAAGTGCTTTCGGTTGGTTTGGTGATTTCGTGCGCGGTGTGAATTCTACTATTTTACAATAATCCTATATATATATATAAATATATATTATCATTGCGCACGAAATCTCCACTCCCCACGAGATAACTGGTTTCATTAATTTTCAATTTAAAATATATAGTTATTTTAATAGATTATTAATGCTATTACTTTTCCATGACTATTACTATATTATCACATAAGCTATTAAGCATCAGTAAGCCATTTATTATTATTATTATTATTTCATTAATTATTATGTCAATTAGAATATTATAATATATTATAACAAACCATTGACCACTTATGAATTTGTTCGTAATATTCGGTTATGATCTGAATATTCGGAGTGTTTTCCATATTGCCGTCTTCACCTCTATGTGACATCGTTGATAACTCAATATTTAGTAGTTTATACTATAAAAATAAGAATAATATAATAACGATACAATAGTAATCCTATAGAGACATTTATATTGGATAAATAGTAATGTATTATGAATAATGAATTTTACTTATTCCAAGTTATTATTATAAATATGTTTTATGCATTATTGAACTAGTATATGTCTAAGAATTTTTATTTAAATTGGATACCAGAATGTACAAATGTTTAAAATTATAATTTGTAATATAGAGATTCATATTTCATAGGAATATAATATTTACCCGTTTACTATTATCATTTATAATATCTTAAAAGGATTTTCTTTCTAACATAAATATGAACATTAATAATGTGAAATTAAGTTGCAATAACATCAATCTATACATAGAATACATAAATACGATAATCAATTCATTGGTATTATATGTAAACACCTTCGTTTCACACAAACACTAAGATAACTCAAACACTAAGGTACTAATACACTATTGATATGGTATTTCCTAAAAGTTAAGTGCGTAGGTGCTATACAAAACAATAAAGCTGAGTTAGGTTGCTTGTGAATAATATCAGAGGTGTTTATAGATTAAAGACTTTAGAAGTTTGCTTATGTTCGCAAATGCCATTTATCGTTCATATAGTTAATATTCTCAAGTTCGGATTCAGCTTAAGGGATATATATCTCATGGTTTATAACATTGCTGCTATACAGTACAAACAATAAGGCATAGTATATCATAGTTTTAAACAATACGGTACAAACAAAACGGTATTCTTGTAGTTGTTAATCATGTCCTTGATTTCGTCCTTCACTTTGTTAAGTTTAGACTTGAGGAGACCTTCGTTGCGCAGAGTTTTCACGCGGAATTGATCGATTGTGTCGCGGAACACGTCCGAATGGTTCTGAAGCTTCATCAGGATCTAGAGGAGGGGGGTGACTTAATGAGATGTTAATAATAATGTTAATAGTTATGTAACGAGAAGTAATAATGGTACAATGTGGCCTATTTTCTAGCTTACAATATATATATATATATAATAATAATAATAATATTTATTAGAAGAATTTTATTTGTTTTCTGTTTCGTTTTATATTATATATATAATAATATGCTTTTTCCTACTAAAGGGCTTCAAATTAATATAACATATTTTCTATTATTATAGCTCGATATATTTATGAGATAATATGTCGGAAGAAGACAGTTAATGCGGTGGGGTAAATTGGAATGAAATGTGGTAGAGTAATAATTAATTAATGTGGGTATAATTAAGGGGGTGAAAGTAAAGTGTGGAAAATATGTTGTATTAGAGTGATATTAAACTTAAACAGTAGGAAATTAATTATTATCAGTATTAAAAGTCTATGATAAAACAAATGCATCTAGTGAACGATATTAGAAGTAAGCCATTTAAGTGATTCAATCAACATTGAAATAAATAAATATTCATAAAGGTTAGTTAATTATAATAATAGAATTATAATATATTCGTGAAATAATGTCGAAAGACGAAAGATAACGCATAATTAGCTACGAAGTGAAAGCCGAGGTCAGAAGGTAAATAGATTCTCGTCGCTATCACTATTTGACCTCTAACCTCCGTGTCTCTGTCGCGCAGTAGCACCGTGAAATGTTGCGCCAGGTTAGCCCACGCCTTCTCGGTGATGTGCAGACGTTTCGCCGTATTCAGCGAATGTTCGTTTGTGACCTGCTCGCGATGATAAGTAGGTCAGTAGGTTAGGCGTTATTTAACATATGTCACATGCAGTCGGTTAGGTGTTATGTAAGATATTTTGCGTACGGTCAGTGTTAAGTTTAGGCCGTACTTGTGTATATTCGCTCGCAAAAGGCATTATCGAATATTCTCAAACACCCGACACTTTTGTTCTAAAAAAACCGCATTTTATTATTTCTCAAATATTGGCTGATATTTGTAAAATAGCGTGAATATTATATAGCAAGTGTGGCCTCATCTTTATTAAGAAAAGTCACATGATCTGGTAGGTGTTATATACGATAAGTCATTTATTCAGAAAGGTTTTATGATAAGTAAGTTATACAATAATATATATTTACATGATTATATTATTATATTATAATAATAATATATTATTTATATATAATATATTATATAATAATAATAATATTTATTAGAATAATTTTGTTTGTTTTCAGTTTCATTTTCTAGTTATAATATTAATATGCTTTTTCTTACCGAAGGGCTTTAAAATAGTATAGCATATTTTCTGTTATAGTTGCCCATATAAATATATATATGTATATGTAATACATATTATGTATATGTGCAATATAAATATTAGATAATAAATGGATATATTTAAAGCTTTTGTAATCTATTCATAGCCACCATGTGTACATATATGTACTCCTACCCTTTATTGTTATTTTGTTATTGTTATTTTTATTTGGTGGAGTCCTTTCATCCCATCCAGGAACTTAGATGAAGTTTTCACTTATAACCATATATGGCTCTAATGTCCCTTCGAAGCCGCTCCCATGTTAAGGCATCCATGGTTTTAACGAGAGCCGATCATTTATTTATACACAATTATATAAGATCACTTCTAAATAATATTTTAAGACCCATTTTATAAAATTAATTAATGGTCCGGACGAGGCTCGAACCCGTGTCCTACTGCTTGTGTGTTGAACGCCTTAGCCACTGAATTTATAATATTTTAAAGTATTTTATTCTAAAATAAATATTAACATTAGCCTTGTCGATTCAAGTTTTAATAGTCATAGTCTATACATAGAATATACAATAATCAATATCTAGTTGTTACATGTCAATACATTGATACTGATGTGTTCAGGCTATCAGTATATAAGTATAATAGCACTGAGACGATTGCTATTAATCATAAGAAATGGAACTACTTCTCATGTCTATTACACAATTTTTTATAGATAATATTATGTGGAAGGTGTATATACTATATGCTAAATTGGGAATCTGTGTTGAATATGTGTGATTAGGTGTAATTAGCTATACATTCACCATGTTTATACAAATAGAAATGTAATTATATTGAATTGAATTGAATTGAAAATAATGTATTGAGTACAAATAAAGCAGTACAATGTCTGCTCAAAGGAGAGTACAAGAGATTATCTCTTAATCTACGCTCACAATGAGGGTATTAAAATAATCATATAAAAATGGTGAAAAATAAATTTACCTGTGTAAAATTATGAATAATATATATATATATATATATATATGCTGTGTATTCTACGTCTTATAAATAACCTTTAAAGCTAGACAATAAGCCGCGTTCCTCCACTGTTCCTTCTCGTTGCTCAGAGTGGTAACGCAACCTTCGAGACGGGCGCGCTGCAACTCGTAGAGGTCGTGGTATTCTGAGAGGAGCGCCGCGTTCTTCTGCGACTCACTCAACGCCAACTTCAACTGTTACGTGTGTGTCAGCGCTGAATTATTAAGCGATGGCAGTGATTTTAAACAATATAATGATATATAAGTAAATATAATTAAGTAAGTATTAATTATACAATATTTGTGTTGTTATTTCTATGGAGTTCTTACATCCCATACCGAAACTTCAATAATTTGTTATTATAATCAAATGTCTCTAATGTTCTTTTGAATCCGCTCTCATGGTATACATAGTTTTAACAAGAGCTGATAGTTTTGTATACACAATTACTAAGATCACTTCTAAATATTATTGTTTGAACCAGTATCCTACTACGTGTGTGTCCGACACCTTAGCCTGCTGAGCTTAAGAATATTTCAATATATATAATATGATTATATAGCTACTAGATAGATACAGAGATATTATGAATACTTTAGATAATAATATAAAATTAGATTCAACTCACGAAAGTCGAATGCATACGTTGCAGAACTACAGTAAGTAAACAGGAAAAAATGTAGGTATAATCAAATTATGCACAGATAGTAGAATGATTCAAAGATTAACTAGAACAAACGTCGGTTTCGGTTTCATTAGCCTGAATAGTGACACCCTCGTCGTGTTCTTTCACTCTCGATAGTTCACTATAATGGCGTAAGGTTACTGAGTTAGTCCACTACGTATAGGGTGGAGTAACATTGGTTGTCATAGTTGTCATAGAAATACGGATTGATACTTTGTACTGCTTATCATATTGATGTGCATGATTACCATAACAAATTTAATATTTTCCAATTTTATTTAATTCGTACTTGTATATGAATTCAAAATTTAATTTTAACAATATATTCATAATATATATATATATATATATATATAAATGATTCATATGTAGTGATACAAATATTTTTATTAATATATAATATTGTTAACCCTTTGAGTTAAGGGATACTTATTATTTAAATTAATAAACAACATCTAAAATGTAATATATATATATATATATTGGTATGCGTATTAAATATTTACAATTATTTACTAATCTTGACTTCAATTTTATAAATAATAATTAGGGCAAATAAAATATCGAATCCCAAAATATTTAACTTTCTTATATCGAAAATAATGTATTATCTAAATGTAAATGTTTTTTAAAGTTAACAATTATATTTAATAATTGTTAATATTGTATATTATTATAATTTATATTAAACTCATAATGTTAATAAAGAGTAATCGACTATTTTGATTTAATAATTAATGACTATATACATGAAATATATACTATAGTAATTACTAAATCATTAATGCTTTACTAGTAAACCTGACATTACCTAAATCTAATAATAAATATAATAATATATATATATATATATTATAATATATATATATATATATAAATATATATATATATATATATATATATATATATATATATATATATATATATATATATATATATATATATATATATATATATATATAATGATATCATTAATGTCATAGAACCTGGTTAAATAACTGATAGTAGTTTTAAAGGTCAATAGTTCTTCAGTCAGTCTACGATCGAGTGCTCTTTGGGCTAGAACTTCTTCGTGCAATCTACGATAGGAGATAATAGGATGTTATTTGAAGTCCTTGAGTAATATTTAGATATGTGGCTAAATAAAATATATCATTGGAGATATCGTAGATTTAAAATGTTTAAAATATGAATAAATAATACTTATATAATGTCCGTGATTAAATATTAAATACAACTTTATATAATTTATTTTTCTATCATATATTTACGTTTTTTTTTCATTACTCTATATTTATAAAGTAAAATACAATTATTATAACCATGAAATATAATGGATTATTTATGGATAGAAGCAATATATTATCTTATATAATAATATTATTATCCTTACGTATATGTTATAAATTGTAAATCATAATATGTATATTAATGTACAATATACTTATATATACTAGTATTGCAAATATATATAGCGTAACATTGATATATCTACTTAAAAACATTAAAACATATGTATCGTGTCACCCTCGCTCACATTAATTGCATAGCCCTAGTAATGTAGCTCATGTAAATGTGTTTAAAAAATACAATTGTTATATAATATATTATGCATATAGCATTATTAAGGTCAACTACCTCGAAAGTCTTCTGACTATTTTATATGTCTATTTTTTTTTTCTTATAATGATTACAATAATAAAATATATCTTATCTTATCTTATCTTATCTAAAATTTATTTTATCATCTGTACGTTCGTTAAACACTGCTTTTGTATGATTTATTTCCTATAAAAGGAATGCCGCTCGATTGGTGTATTCGATTTGCATCTTATCGGGTTTGTTCATATTGGCATTATTATTATTATTATTATGTTATATTTATGTTATGATATATTCCACAGGTCTTTGATTAATAAAGTATATAAGAATCTTCACTTTGTTACATATATATATATATATATATATATATATATATATAAATATATATATATATATATATATTCATAAAATAATTCATATTTAGTAACATAAATAATTCAGATAATAGATTTTATATATAAATATAAAAATATTCATCACATTTTTAAAAGAATTTATCATTTTAATAATACAGTAGATATACAATCAGGCATTTTAGATAATTCTAATTATTTATGTACTCATCAAAATCAAATTACTAGTATAAATATTAGATCATTTAATATACTAATGAGCATACTATAGATTACATAGATTACATAACAGATTAAATAACATAATAGATTGCATAAAAGGATTATGCGACGTTACATTGACTAAAAGTAGGCCATAGTTCGCGGTTATCTAACCCTTTCACCTGTTTGGGAATTCGACTCAGCAAGTCACTATATCTCTTACGTATATCAGCCAATAGGGAGCCTCGCTCTACGCAGTGAATGCTCACCTGTCACAGGTGATGGAGTACGTGTTATATATAACTAGTGTAATTATATATTACAATATCATAATTATTATTAGTATTATTATTATTGATTAATTGGTGGATTTTTAAGAAAATATCTAATCGAAAAATTAATAATTTGAAATATTTTCTAATGATAAAGATGTTATTGAAATAAACAAATTATAATTAATATCACTATTATTATTATTATGATTACTATTTTCCCTAATACAATCATCGGTATTATCATTATTAACATTATTATTATAACTATTATCATCACTATAATTATTATTTCTATTATTATAATTATAATAAGAAATCTTATTATATTATATACATATTATATTATATTATATTATATATCTTATTATATTATATATATCGCGAAATATAAATATTAATGAACACATACGTGGAGCATAAGCGAACGAGGAGGAGGTAAACCTGGCGTATTAATTCGTGGAATACGACATTGTAGATATTCTGTTCGTCTTTCAGTAGTTTCAATAGATTATGCATCTGAAAGGATGGTATCACGTTAATATTGATCTATTATTATTATTCTTATTATTAGTATGATATCGTAACCAACATTCTGTATACACTTTAATAATACGCTTTATTTTAAATTATATCATAATGCTACAACGGAAACGAATATAACATACATGTATACTAATTTATACATTCGACTATAATAAATATAATAATATATGATAAACGGAATTATATTTTCAATAATTATACAAACTCGACATTATTTATGAATTAGCGTCGGACTTTATCTATAAAATGTATCATATTATTTATATATTATATAACTTATATATATATATATATATGTATTTGTATTTATTAATTATAATATTTATGAGGTATTATCAATAATACTATAATAATAATAATGAATAAAGTATAATAATAATGTAATTAACAATAATAAGAGAAAATAAATACAAAATTCATACGGTGACGATCAGAGATATGCATACCCGTCTATATATATCCAATTCTCTATATCGTATCTATGACTCGTACGAATTAGTGTATCTTGATAATTTGTGAAAAAAATACAATAATACACCAGCTTATTTTAAATACTTATAGAAGTACAGAAAAATACATTAATAAATTGACGATACGAACATAAAAAGACTACAGTGTAGGGCCTATACTAGTGATGTAAATGATTCTCAAATAAAGCGCATTAATGCAGTCCAGTCTCAGTTACCTAAAGTCTCATCTCGGCTCGGGCTCATTTGTTTTCGAAAATAGAAGTCTCGGCTCGGCATCAATAACCAAATGTCTCGGCATCAATAAGCTCGCAATCATTTACACCACTAGTCTACACCATTAATTCCATAACTATCTAAACTATGTATTCCTAGTTAGGCTCGTGACCTGTGTCGGTCTGGATACGTCGATGTCGTCAATGTCCAGAGTGCGAAGCATCTCCTGCATGGTACGCTTCAGCTGCATCACCTCAAACCTCGTTGTCGGCTTCCTGTCAATCAATCGTGTCATCATCGGTATATATCAATTATATATCATATATATATATATTTATCATGATCGCTATACTAACATGCATACATGTAATACTAACATGGATGGGAACAGTACCATGTGTTTATCATGATCGCTATACTAACATACATGTAATACTAACATGGATGGGAACAGCACCATGTGTTTATCATGATCGCAGGCCTGCAGCCCGTACTTATTCTCCGTGTAGTCGAGGCCCTGCACGCGGCGGTTCTTCACGATGTGGTACTCCTCGGGTATCAGAGTGTCGGGTAGTTCTAGTTGCTGCGGATAGGTGGCGCTTACGTTAATACGGACACGTTAGCGTACTACTTTGACACGTTACTACACTACTTTGACATGGTTTTGTACTCCTCCGGTATCAGAGTGTCAGGTAGTTCTAGTTGCTGCGGATAGGTGACAGGGCATATGTTAATACGGACACGTTAGCATACTACTTTGTTATGATTCTACACTACTTTGACACGTTACTATGCTATTTAGACACTTTACTATACTACTTTCACAAGGTTTTGTACTCTTTCTATTAGTGTGTCGGGTGGATCTAGTTGCTGCGGTTAGGTGACGGGGCATATGTTAATACGGACACGTTAGCATACTACTTTGTTATGATTCTACGCTAGTTTGACACGTTACTACACTAGTTTGACACGTTACTACACTAGTTTGACATCTTTATTCGCCTACTATCAGTGTCGGGTAGTTCTAGTCGCTGTGGATAGGTGACACTTGTGCTAATATGTACCGCGTGACAAGTTAGTAAACCATAGTGTGACGGTACCGTACTTTATATACGTTGATACGTTAATATACTACTTTTAGGGTGACAGACGTTTCGTATACCGGACAGTGTGTATACAAATATCAGACGAAATTATTATACGAAATGTCTGTATGAAACGTCTTTTATACGCCACGTCTAGAATTCTTATACGAAACGTCCGGTATAGGGAACGTCTAGCATTCCTACTTTTACATAGCGTGGTGATACTCAGCGGGTAGATCTAGTCGCTGTGGATAGGTGGCATGGTTTACAGTGCTGTGTATAGGTAGAATGGTTTATCTGTATATGTTTCACATGTTAGTATACTACTTGGACACGTTAGTATACTACTTTGATACGTTAGCGTACTACTTCGATACTACTTCACGTCGATAAGTTAATAATATCGCGTAATAGTACCCATTTTCGGCGTATCATTTCGATTATTTAGCTCAATAATTTATACTGACCTCGGCACCTATTTCGATCTGTTGTAAAGGTTGTTCTAATATCAAGTTATCTACAGATCACATTTAACTCGCAGATAATGTTATGTACGAGATGTATCGATAATAATGTAATATTGTTTATTGATTATTATTTCTTCCCGCACGAACGAAGCGGTCTACACGACCCTATTTTAGTGATTAATAAACCATTTATCATCATCATCATCATCATCATCATCATAGTATTATATATACATATAGATAATATGAATGAGAATGGATGCCCATCTCACAAGAGTTGACGGCTTACCTTAGGCTGATGGTCGGCATTCCGTACGGAGCTCTTGTCACACGTGTCCGGCTTAACGGCAGGTTCGTCTACTACCGGCACGTCGTACAAGAACGAGATGTCCCTGCGAGGTGGTACATACGTGTAGAGCTGGCTATATTGTCATCGTTATTGTTACGGTTATTTGGTGGAGTTCTTTAATCCCATCCAGGAACTTGGATGAAGTTTTCACTTATAACTATATATGGCTCTAATTAACCTTCAAAGCGGCTCTCATGTTTAGGCATGCATGGTTTTAACGAGAGCCGATCAGTTATTTATACACAATTATATAAGATCACTTGTAAATAATATTTTAAGACACATTTTATAAAATTAATTAATGGTCCGGACGAGGCTCGATTCCGTGTCCTACTGCTTGTGTGTCTGACGCCTTAGCTAACTGAGCCACACAAGCAGTTATATAGAGGTATATAATATACACATAGAGGTGGTACATACACATAGAGGTGGGTATTTCTCTGGCGGACAACGATAGAAATGTGTCTATCGTATTTTGAAACTCTTTAGGGAAACGCGAACGTAAATAATATTTTATAAATTAAAGAAATGAAATCTTCTTACACTAACTTTGTTATTACTTAAACGAGGTGCGCTAGTATAGAAAGCGCGATACTACTTTATTGTGTGTTATTGTGAACCATGAACTGCAGTTCATTCGATCAAGTAAACCAGTTTATTTAATTTGTATTTAATTATATTTTATCTAATGGAAATCTCTATAGTTTTTAATTTCGGCGCCAATTTATTAAATAATTAAATGAATATTTAAAATGTTAAAATAATAATAATTATAACTCTATTGCTATGCGTATCTTTAAAAATTAGAACTAAGATGGAATTGAAAATAATTATTTTCATAATATTTTCAATATATGTTTTCATCGTAAAAGAATGTGTACTTTAAAAAATGTATCAATTTAAATTTACAAACAAATTATACATTCTTTAAAAACTAATTAATATATGTTTGTTGGTTTCAGAGATCAATAAACGTAAACCAATATACACAGTACACCTACTACACCTATTACTATAGTAGATATCTATTACAAATACCACTCTCTACAATAATGTATAATTTTAACAAATACCACATTATATGTTAATTAATTTGAACTACTCTATATTTCTTTATACCTCTTTGTATTATGATTCTATATAATAGCTGCATAATTGCATGCAAAGCAATACAGTAAGTCTTAACTATTCACCAATATATATATATTACAGACATGAGTATGTGCATATGCTATTAAGTTAATCTACAGTAATCTAAAGTGGCTACAATACCACCACTACAATACAACCACTACAATGCCGGAACTATATATGGACTGCCTATATAAAGTAATACACAGATAGTATGGTATTTGCTAAAGTTATACATTCTTGTAGAGAGTATTATTTGTAATAGATATCTACTATAGTACTAGGTATAGTGAGTTTACTGTTTATGTAGGTTTACGTTTATTGATCTATGAAACAAACAAACATATATTAATTAGTATGTAAATAATATATAATTTGTATCGATACATTTTCTAAAGTACGCACTATTTTATGCCTATCGCTTCATTAACACATTTTACATTCCTAAAACCTCAAAAATGTACACTTGTGTGTATATAACAATACAGATCTTTTGGATCACAAACTTGATCATCGTAAACAACGGAAGTTTATTCGTATAGGTATATATCAATGAAATAGTTAACTAATATTTCTACGTTATATTACTTTCGACTATATATGTGCGTAAATAAAAACTCAATCGCTGAATACACGAATGCACTACGGATGAGCGAGAACAAACGTACTACGGACGAATAGGTGCAAACAAATGTACACAAACGGCTACTTTACGGACTACAAATGGATACACATTAGGGGAGCTGGAAAGATTTTGTATGTAGGGGGGATCAACCAATCAAAATACATTTTATTGTAAAATTAGGGGGGGACTAATACATATGAGGTTCCCCTAGATTTTAAAGTAGGGGGGACATATCCCCCCGTCCCCTCCGCTGTTGCAGCGCCCCTAATCGTAACTCATAGAGTCCGAGAATCTAGGGCTACGGATATTACTTATCAGAACTACCCCCGTCCCCCCCGCTGTTGCAGCGCCCCTAATACACACACATGCGCGTACGACGAGAGGGTACAAACTTTCCGGCGCCGCAGATACACGGCGTCTGATCGGTGAGGTGTTTGAGACGGTCTCGTTGCGACGCGAAGTTGAACAGATTAGCCGGCGCCTTCTTCAGTAAACTCTACGATCAGCGAAGTCGACGTGTACATATAATATATGTGTATACTATGTGTGTATGATCTATGAGATTTATAGGTAATCGACTGTGTAAATATATCTATTTACTTTATACTTATATATATATATATATATCAAGTTCAAAAATATCATACATTTGTTAAAGTTAAAGGTTAAAGTTAAATGTTTAAGGTTAAAGGTTAAAGTTAAAGGTAAATTTAAATAAATATTTAAAAATGACTGGGATCTTTAAAAAGGGTAGCTTTTAATTTGTTTATATTTGTTTATATTATTTACTTAATATGCCATTATTCGGATATCTATTATTTTATTAATATTATTATTATTCATCACTGTGATATTATTACACTTCTGAGTGGATATGATTTTACCTATTTATGTTTTGAAATAGGCTATAAATAAACAACATTATATAATAACTATTATAATTATATAATATTATATAAAAATCTATATATATATAACAATATATATATATATATATATATATATATATATATATATATATATATATATATATATAACAATAACTATATATATAACTAAATATAATAATTATATATATAAACACAAGCGTGTACATGTTATACCTGAGTTCTCATGATCTTAGTGCCCGCTCGCAGCATGTCGTGTTGATCTTTAGACGAAACCTCTGTGAGTGCGAACAGAAGCTCTTGAGGCAGGAAGTCGGCTTGTAGCGAGGTCGGCAGGGGTTGTTGCAGCAGAGATCTGGAACCTACCATGCCGCCGGAGTGTCTTATCGAAGGTAGCGCTGCGTGCGATGGTGGTGTTCGTAAGTGAATCAAGTATATTAACTTTATATGTATATATATATATATATAGTTCTATATAGAAATTCTAATAGAAATAGTTGATTTGAATAATTTAATTCCAGTTTTTTCTTAGAAGATTAATTTTCTGCGAGGGGGAGATTTGTAAGTATATATATTCACATTATTAATATATATATATATATATAGAATAGAAATAATTTATTTGAATATTTAATTTTAGTTTTTTCTTTTAAAATTAATTTTTAATTTATCTAAAATGATTTAAAATAAGACCTGGGTCTTTTCGGTTATTACCAGTGATTAATTTATTTAGTGCAGGGACAGGAACATAAGTGTATGAACATATATATATATATATATATATATATATATATATATATACGTGTGTCTGTGTGTATATTTGTGTATATGTATGTGTAATATATTATTTATTGTTTAAATAAATTCAGTATACCAAATATATAAATAGATGCAGATAACCCTAGTATAATAATGATAGTATCTCATCTATAATAAAACATTATCTTCGTATTGAATCGAAAATTGTGTAGATATTTTATTTTATATGCATAAATATAATGCACATTTATAATGCTTATATTTAATGCTTATATTTACGTGGACATTCTTCCGACTACTTAATAGTACTGTACTTACCTTTAGGTACCATGCTAGATCTGTCACTCTGATAGCCCTGCATCATTTCATAAGGTGTTCTCTGGCCTACTTCTTCCATTCTATTCGAATAGTCGTATTCGTAATAAGTCCACGCTCTTTTCAATCGTAATATTAATGATATTATTTTAGTAATGATCATATTTAATCGTATAGTAACTAATTTAACCACTATAGTTTAACTAAATAATAGTAATTAACTTCTTAATATTAGCGAGTATATCATGATTTACTGTACGGTAATAGTGCATCGATGGTAATACTTTCTTTGTATCGATAGTTCAATGTCATACGTATGACATTGAACTATCTTTATATTCAAGATGTATCTAAATGTATTCATTTACAAATATGTATTATTATAATGATTATAATGTAGAGGGGTGTGTCCTAGAATTTGTCAAGTAGCATTACTAAATTTAATAATAAACATTATAATAATGTAACTATCTTCTATATTAGTTTATCAATATTAAGCGTATGCTATTATATATTACATTTGTTATAGCCAGCATATACAATGTTTTAAAGTTAATTTTCAAATTTAATATTTATAATTGAAATTATATTTTATGTATATATATATATATTTAATGAAAGGGATATACCCCTATAGGTAAGCAAATAAAATCAAATCAACATAAGATACAGATATTACTAAATAACATAATAAACCATTTCAATGCTAAACTAATTTAAATACTATTCGTAAATTAAACTAACAGATGTATGTTCATAAATTTGTAATCACTCGACTACACCAACAAATCTAATTGAATATACTGACTGTTACATAGAAAAAGCTATGGTATATAAAATATGTGAACTTAATATTATTAATTAATACAATTGTAAATCAAATAATTCACTAAATATATTAATTATGAAATAAACTACATTTATTAAGTACTCGGAAATTACGCTTTTTTTTAACATAGATTATCTAAAAGTCATCTGAGATTGAGGCTACCGATTGGAATAAAAGAAATCTACTATTTCATTATTATTCCTTCTTCACTAGACTTTATTTTAAAAGGGCATCGGTTATAATACCTTTATAA
This sequence comes from Osedax fenrisi, assembly GCA_964019155.1. Taxonomy (NCBI): domain Eukaryota; kingdom Metazoa; phylum Annelida; class Polychaeta; order Sabellida; family Siboglinidae; genus Osedax; species Osedax fenrisi. The sequence goes on from OZ025240.1 coordinate 96,306,280, forward strand.
ATATGTATACAATTAAAAAATTTATATTGATTAGGGGAGAATTGGGAGAAACGAGATATTTTTATAAAAATATACACTACATCTTAAATACTAACAATAAATATCAGTGAATGCTTTAAACATGTTTAGTATAATAAATTATACATTTGTCAATTTTTTTTATAAAAATTGTTATTGAAAAATTAAAAAATGGATATGTCTTCCCAATAAAAGGGTAAACCAGAACCACTTTAATTTTGTTTTTAACATTATAATATAATTTAATTTATCAAATTAAACAACATGTATTGTATAGTATTGTATAGTACCATTTATTAATTGAAATGTAGATAATTTTCAACTTTTAACTAATAAGTCAAAAATGAACCATAATGTAAAGTTTAAAAACAATTATTACCTTTCCGATTAATTACAATAATTTACAGAAAATGTTCAAATTATATTTTTATACATAATTATTTAAATATCTTCTATTCCGGAACGGGGAATTTTACCAACTCTTATGGTTAATCGAAGGTTCAATTTAATAATTGTGAATTTTTTATAATTGTTTTTAATATATAATTATTTGTAAAAATATAATAAATCTACATAGAATTTAATAATAAAATTAAAATTTTTTTATTTAGTAACTTAAAATTATTATGAATTCATACTTAAGTATCTAAGAAATATTCTGACATAATAAAAACTTTCAAGTTTGGAAATATTATCTTTCTAATAAAATACACTTATATTACTCGAGAAAATTACTTAGAAAATCTAGCTAAAAATTATTTATTTATAATTATATCATCACTTATTTTTATTTAACCAATTCATAAAATATTAACTCAATTAAGATAAGTATACAATATATATATATATATATATATATATATATATATATATATATATATATATATATATATATTGAATAATTATAGATATGTTAGTTATTACAAGAATGTCCCTATGGATATGTTATTAAGGGGGGGCATCATTTTTTGTTTGCCCCGAACACCTAGTATACTTAAGTGGGTCCTGCTTACACCCATGGGTGCATACTATACCCATACTATAGGCACGACTATCCTACATGCATGTTACAATGACCATGATATTATCGGTCAATTAGATACATAAATTTTATAATTATCTATATAATACTTATACATCAAAAATGTAATGGTATAAGTTATACTATAACCAAAGGGCTTTGCTATAACTATGTAATTATTATAATAATATAGTATTATTATAATACTATATTATTATAAAAATTACATAGTTATAGCAAAGCCTTTTATAACCCAGCAAACAGTAAGAGCAGCATAATAGCAGCATAACAGCATATGGTAGAGCCTCAAATGTTTACATTGTGCTATTATGCTGCTATTATGCTGCTATTATTAAAATAGCAGCATAATAGCAGCATAATATACTTTTAAAATTAATAGCAGCATAATATTAGCATAATGGCAGCATAATAGCAGCATAACAGCAGCATAATATCATGACAAATTAATAGCAGATTAATAGACATTTAATAGCAGCATAATAGCACAATGTAAATATTGGAGGCTCTAGCATATGCTGTTATGCTGCTATTATGCTGCTCTTACTCAGTAAGAGTCTTACTGTTAGCTGGGAATAATTATACTAAGTATATATTAAATATAATTAAGTATATTTAATATAATATAATGTAATATAATATTACTGTACCGTTGATCCTAGTATTAATATACTATATTAAATTAATAAATAATAATTTAATATTTATAATTAAATTATAATTATAATAATATTATAATAATATAATATAATAAAATAATAATTATTTATTAATGGAATATATATTCCATTTATAATATTATAAAGTAATTGATATTTTGTATTGATATTATAAAGGTAATGTTACGTTAACAGGTACTAACACAAATCTGATGTACTTTAAGATATCAGTTAACTCATAAATAAGATGTTAACTAGCGTATACTATAATATAATAGTGTAATTACCTAAGATATAAAACACCTACTAATTTAGGATTTCAATATTCACTTTGGTTACCATGGGTTACAGATACAAATAAACGTTTATATTATTATGAGTGTTTAGGGTAAATATCATTTAGGTCGAGAGAAGTCTAATCTAGCTCTATAGCTATATGATATTATATTTCTGGACGTACGAAAACAAGCAAACATAATTTCTATATATAATAGCTGCGGTCAGTTGGTTGGGAGAATTATATGAGTATAGGACCTATATTATTTAAAATAATACCTATACATTATACCTATAAATAATACCTATAAATAATACCTAAATAGGTATTATACCTAATATTTCTATAAATTATAGACTATATAATATATTCTATTATTATAATACTTATAGAGATATATATCTAATATATGTATAATATATTATATATTAAATACATTTACAAAATATATAACCTACAATATTTGAGATAATTTTTTAATAAGTTTTTATATCGGTGTCATATATTATATATATATATATATATATATATATATTATATATAATATATATATATATATATATATATATATATATATATATATTATATATTTATATATATTATCCCCTTTTATTAGATTGTAATGAATACTTATTTAATGTTAATTATATAACTGTGATGCATAGATATATAGATCCTACAACCCAGAGCGTTATGGAGGTATTTTCTCAATAGAGCTTCTCTATATATATATATATATCTATAGATCTATAGATATCGATATACCTCAATACTGTTGTGTCATGGGCATAGAGCTAGATAGAAATGTTCTCTCTAGATATATGATCATGGCCCATGCATCGATATAAAGCAATTTGTCTTTATATCGATGGGCCATAGATTTAGAGTAGCACTGGTACTCTAAATCTATGCGATGGGTCCATGTATAGAGCTAGAGAGAAAGAAGCTTTAAAGAATTCTCTCTAGCTCTGTGGGCCCATGACACACCGTATGACTCATTGCGTATTTAATTATATATTATTTACCTTTTCTATGACCTGACCTAATAACATAATAAATATTTACATCGGTTCTATATTTCGTATCCAATGTAAATATAACAATATTCTACAAATGTTAATTATAAACTTGTAGAAATATAATGGTATCTCTAGAGAAATAAGCTTATTTAATATACAAATAGCATATAAAATTAACACAGGTAATTTTTAAATTATATTAAATTAATATTACTAAATGTTATATAGATACTAATAAAGCATTCAGAGCTATTTAAAAAATATATATATATATTTTTAATATAATATTTAATATATTATGAACATAATATCAAAGATTTTCCGAAGGTAAAGGTTGCTTCGCAAAATCTTTGATAATATGCTGTTATGTAAAATGGTTGTTTAGTTGAATTCTCATTCTTTTAATTAAATATTATTTGAAAAATGTGGTTGCATATAAAATATCATATAGTTATTTTTTTTTACTATAATAGTAAATACTTTATTTAATACAAAGTTTATTTACCATACCATACACTCCAATTAAATATAATAATAATAATTATTATAATGGATAACTATTATTATAATGGATGGATAGTATATAATGGAAAAACTAATGATACAAATATATATATATAGTATACAAAATAATAGTTAATTTGATAACATTTTACAAAGCTAAAATATAACTAAATGGATGCAACCACATTTGTCAAATAATATTTAATTAAAAGAATGAGAATTCAACAAAACAACCATTTTACATAACAAAATATTATGTTCATAATATATTTATATTTTTTTAAATAGCTCTGAATGCTTTATTTTGTATAACTATTCTGTATATATACTGTATATATTCTGTATATATACTGTATATATTCTGTATATAGTCTGTATATATACTGTATATATTCTGTATATATACTGTATATATTCTGTATATATTCTGTATATATTCTGTATATATACTGTATATATACTGTATATATACTGTATATATACTGTATATATTCTGTATATATTCTGTATATATTCTGTATATATACTGTATATATACTGTATATATTCTGTATATATTCTGTATATATTCTGTATATATACTGTATATATACTGTATATAGTCTGTATATATTCTGTATATATTCTATAGACTAATTATATGTAGTAGACTAAACAGTATTGCAATAATTTAGATGATGTAGAAAATAATTATTATAAATTAGTTTTAATGATTTTATAGAAAGCATATATTTTAATTTATATGTATATTCAATACAACTAGAAATCTTACTTTATATAGTATTATATGTTTATTCCTATTTAATTTCTCATCTATAATATAGAGTCGATAGAGACTACTATATGGTATATAAATATTTGTTGTTATTATAATATGATTTAAGACATTCATTATAACATTAATGACAACATTTCAGATGAGTGAAGACATGTCTAGGTTAGTAAATAACACGGCATTGCTTATAGTCATAGGTTCATTACACTTATCAGATTGTGTATTAGAACTAAATATACATTCTATATAGTTAATTATTTATAATTTACAACTAGTTTATTCCAGGGTTGGCATATTGTTGAAAAAACATATTTTTACCAGGGCAAATGTGAAACTGGTAAAAAATTATCTCCTCCGTTTTAATTTATGGTAAAAAAAACCTATCTCTTCCATGTTAATTTACTGTTAAAACTGGCAACAACTTATTCTATATCAATAGTGTACTTTTTATAATTTTGTTTTATTGATATCAAAGTATATTGATTTAGAAAGACTAATAGAAAAAATAATGTTTAAATTAATAACTTAAATATATACAAATAATATTAATGAAAACTATATATTTGTTTGTAAAAAAGTGTAAAAAAATTATGGTTTTTATTATAAGTAAATCAA
>OZ025240.1:96313685-96351185 GCA_964019155.1 Osedax fenrisi
TCATATGTTTGTGATAGCGATGATATATTCCGATCAGAAGTTACGATAATTGTTGTTATTTTGACTACGTTATCGGTCTACATTATCGGAACTTCTGATGCCCGAACAGATATTTATAATGTGTTCTAAGATATCCGATAAATGATCGATGGTTCCTATTCGATTATTCAATATCGTAACACAGAAGTTACTATTGGGTAATCAGAAGTTACTATTGGATGTTTTGAATTCTATCAAAATTTTAAACGAGAATAAAATTCAGTGAAATACATATATTGACAATCATCTATATATATATATATATACATAGATAATGCTTTACTAATGCAAACTCAGGTTTATAAGTATATCTTATACATACATAAAAGCTATGTTCAATTTGATAAGTGAACTTTCTCCGACAGAGCTGCAACTTATCGTATCAAGAAATGGCTGAAAGTTATCAGCGGAAGGCATTCGATCAAGTTCTATCTCGATTACGTAATGTTGAACGTTTAGAGGTCATTGACAATGATATCGAAGATATGAATCATCTCACCTTCAAAAGGTATACTATCTGGATACGTGTTTATATGTCTTTAGCGTACATTTTTAATAACAAATATTAATAGATGTTTTTAAATATTTTCAGATTCAATATTTTTTAATTTTTATAAATTTTTGTATATACATTCAATTCATATTAAATTATTTACTCGAATTTCTATATTTTAAATATCCTTTAATTAAATTATAATATACTAAACAGATGTAAGACATTCATTGCTTCTAAAAACTACATTCCCTCCTTCAAGGTTATTAAATATAATAGATAACTTTATATAATATTTACTGATTTTACATTACTTACGTATAGTATGACCTATGATGATATAACAAGATTTAAATTAAAAAATTAATTATAAGCATTATAATATATAATTGTATTTTAAATTATGAATACTAAATTGTTAAATCCATATCACCATTATATTTATAATAACAAACGTTATCCTATCGTAAAATACAATTGTATGTAATACATTGTATGATACAGTCACTATACATCATTTAACATAATTTATTTGATTAATTTCGTAGTTCCCTTAGTTTATTTCCGTACATTCGCGCATTATTATTACAAATAGTTTATAAACTTTATAATTTCAATTATATATTTACGTAAATAAAATATACGCATAGGTAAATTGATAACAATTACTGCTATAATTATGAATAATAAAATTAATAATAATATTTATTAAAAGAATTTTATTTGTTTCTGTTTCGTTTTCTAGTTAATAATACTAATATGTCCTGTCCTCGTTGGGGGCTTGAAAATAATATAGCATATTTTCCGTTGTTATCGCAAATAAATGATTATGAATAGAGGGGTAAATGAATAGTCTCGATAAGCAACACTGCTTCTATAATTACCCAGGCAGTGCCTAAATCTGATAATAATAATAATAATAATAATTGTGAATCACAAATTAGATATTCGCATGATCTTCGTACATATTGAGTGCTTAGTTGTAACTGCCTGCGTGGCTCAGTTGGCTAAGGCGTCAGACACACAAGCAGTAGGACATGGATTCGAGCCTCGTCTGTACCATTAAAATAAATCTTAAATATTATTTAGAAGTGATCTTATATAATTGTGTATAAATAAAATATCAGCTCTCTTTAAAACCATGTTTGCCTTAACACGAGAGCGGCTTCGAAGGGACATTAGCGCCATATATGGTTATAAGTGAAAACTTCATCTAATTTACAGGATGGGATGAAAGGACTCCACCAAACAAAAATAACGATAATAATAAACAATAATAATAATAACAATAACAAATGAGATCATCGCGCGACCTTCACTCGACCTTAGTGAGCGCTCTACGCTTACGTTATCGCGCAGCATCTTCCGTCGTTGCCGAGCGCCGAGAACATCAACTTGGAGTACAACTCCCTACGAGAGACGGCGGGACTACGTTACCTGGCGAAGAGATCTCCCCACCTGCGGCACTTGAACCTCTACGGATGCCCGGTGTCGTTCACACTGAACTACAGACAGACGTACGTATACGATGACTGAGGAATAGAGTAGGATGATTACTAGCTCGCTGTTTTATATAATAACTTATATCACATATTAACTTATATTTATTTTATACCCATGCATGCATACATGCATGCATATATTAACTCCCATAATATAAAATAACGCACGCAATCGAGTTAATGTCCTTAAAGTTGGGTATATGTAAAGACCCAATCATTTACATATTATAGTATGTTAAAAATGATAATTTATTTATATCCATTTTTACATAAATCTATAAGAGTGAAATTATCTCTCAGAAAAGGCAAGTATAAGGGTATGATGAGTGAAAGGGTGGATATAGAGTAGGGCAGATGTAAAGTAGGTCTGGTGTAGAGTAGGACATATATAAAGTAAGGTAGGGCATATGAAGAGTAGCATTCTTAGGAATCTGGCGGAAGTTTATTTTATAAATTTTAAATCATTATATTTTAGTAAATATGAACAACCAAATTTTATAGAACTAGATCGTAAATGTGATTTCATAAAGTGAATCGTTAAAGTTGGTGAAACTATGAAATGTAGATTAATGTATCTTATTGCTACTTCAACTATTATTAATTAATGTCATTAATTTAGAAATAATTGTTGAAAAAATGTAATTTTATTTTATTAAAATGTATACTTGCAAATAAAAATTAAAAATATTAGACAACCAAATACAAATATATACTGCTAATTATTAAATTTAAATAATTCAATATGATTAGACATTTGTCGATTATTATAAATATTAACTAAATATTTATATTAATAATTCTTTGGATACAAATTATAAAAAAGTAGATTATTAGCATTATATATATATATATATAATAATAATAATAATCAAATAGTATATTTTGGCATACAACATTTACAAATGTTATTTTTTTCTTGTTGAATTGTTTTTAATTTTGAGAAAAAATAGATGCAATTCTAGATTAACAGAATTATCTGAAGTAAATCTACACTGTAATCAATATTACTCTATTATAATTATTTGTTTACTTTTGTAAACAATAAATATATATTAATACTATTAATACACCAATTTTAATAAAAAAAAAATCTATATTAGTTTATACTACAATGCTGATTAAATATTAATAATTATTAATAATTATTTAACTAATATGAATATAAAACTCTATAAAAATATAAGTAAATAGTTAATTAGGAATTGTAAAGGTTAATGAATAATATTGTTACAAATTTCTTTTTAAATTCAATATAAATTCCATATGCCGATGCTTATCAACATACATATACACACATTTGCTTTGCTCTATTCCTTTCTACTACTATGAGGTAAACCCGTTCAACGGATATTCTTTATCAAAAGCTATTCGCTATTAAAGGGTTCCTTTTAACTTATTATATAACTATATGTATTGTATCTATATTTCACGTATATTACTTATTTATTTATAGTATATAAGTAAAATAAATATTATTCATTCATTCGTAGTGTGTTTGCAGCTCTACCCAATCTGGAAACATTAGACGGACTACAGAAGCAGGAAGACGACGACTACTTTCATCCTGTTGAACAACAACAACAATCTAATTGCATAATATTATAACCCATTATATAATATCATAGTGTTATTCATTGATTGTGATAACCAATTTTATGAATTAAAAAAGATATTTATTAAATTTGTATTATATCTTTAAACAAATTTCGCTATTATATAATATTACATAGTTAGTTTTACCTTACCTTACCGGATCGGGATAGTTTCCCGAGCACTTGTGCTTTTCGTTAGCTAATTACGCAAATGTGCTCGCCACTACTACATTGCGGGCAGTTGCCTATTTGACTCATTAATATTAACCGTTGGCCTTGAGTTGGTTCTTCCGCTTAATATCAACACCATTACTGCTCCAATGGTTTGTACCGTAACCCTGGTGCGGGTGGCAACAGAGTAATAGATATTGCCAAGGTACCTCTCTGATTTTTGGTTCAGGACTGCTTTTTGAATATATTATTCTTGTATTCGCAGCTAACACTCCATATCTGGAGGTCGATTCCCCTATCCACCACCTGGGGACCCGCTGGATGGTAGTTAATATCTCCACACCAGTTATAATTAGTTATAATATGTATTTATTCCAATATACTAGTTTTATTTATTGATTATGATAACAAATATCATAAATTAAAAAATATTTATTAAATTTGTAATTATATATTTAAACAAACATCACTATTATATAACACCGCATTGTTAGTTTTAATAATATGTATTTATTTCTTTGTAATACGCATAATTTGTATTATTAAGTTATATCACATCTTTTATTAAATAAAATATGTTTAAATCCTACATTTTAATTATAATATATCGGTGAATATAAAATATAAAAAAAATATATAACGGATGTAATAACCCAGCAAACAGTAATAGCCTCATAATAGCAGGCTAACAGCATATGTAATAGCCTCACATATTTACATGCTGCTATTATGTTGCCATTAAATGTCTATTAAGCTGCTATTAATTTGTTATGCTATTATGCTGCTGTTATGTTTCTATTTAAAGTCTATTATACTATTATTATGCTGCTATTAATTTTAAAAGTATATTATACTGCTATTCTAATAATAGCGGCATAATATCACAATGTAAACATTTTAGGTTATTAAATATGCTGTTATGCTGCTATTATGAGACTATTACTGTTTGCTGAGATTAATCTCATATTGGTATTATTGAAATAGTACCGCAACCATAACAATTACTATTTTCTTAAATTCTTAATAGTCTGTTTACCGTAATGTAGTGAGCGTATGTTTTCTGAAGGTAATGACCATCTCGATGTAACCTGCATAGTGGTGGTAGTCTGCAGCAAGATAACGTGCGATCGTATCTCTATTTACTGTACGATATACTGTGTGTGTACATCGCAGTGACTCATTCGATGACTCATTCTCTGAAATGTGAACTCCTCAGTAGTGTATTTATATTCTGAATTATTCAACGATTGATTTTACGAAGAGACGAATTCTATCTATTCATTTAAGTTTTATAGTTTTCTAAAAAGTGTACTTGTATAATGTAATACTATAAAACTAGCAGATAATATTTGTAAGATGATGTATACTGTCCTTGTGATTAGTTATTATCTATAAGCAAGTAAACCTTTATCCCAGGATCGTTCAATATTTGCAAGTAATTTATTGCCCTACTTTTGACATAAATCTGTACATTCGGTAGGGCGCTGCAAAAGGGGGTACTGGGGGATATGTCCCCTACTACTTTAAAATCTAGGGGCAACACCTATGTAATGGTCCCCCCCCCCCACTTTTACCACAATATTAATTTGATTGGTTGGTCCCCCTACATACACAGTCGTTCCAGCGCCCCTAGCATTCGGGTATAACTTTAATGGGTAATATGTAGTAAAGTAATGCATACAAGATAGATGATATCAACTATTACATGGAAATTCTTAATTGTAATTGCTTAACCACAGATTTTTGCGAAGCAAATATTTCCTTCGAACAATCTATGGAATAACAACACAACAGGACTAATTAAACATCTGTGGCTTACATTGTCAACCATTGCGTAATAACACTCTCTCTAACTCTACGGTACCCATAGAGCTATAGTTTACTATAAAATACAAATCTATGTTAAATACCCGAGAAAGGATTATCTTACCTTACCGGGTCGAGTTTGCTCGACAGATAATGGATTACTTTCAATATACATATTATTGGGGATATTCATATGTCATCATTCTATAAAATATAGAGAATGTTATACTTATATGCTTATTTATATGTATGTTGAGTATTAAGTTAATACCCAGGGGCAATATATTATTTTAATACAAATTTGCCATGTATTAAGACAAAATCTATGCAAATAATATAATGATTAAAGTATATTTAATATAATATAATAATTCACTCTATAAATATCTTATTATTTGATTATTTTTAAATCTACAAAATATTAATTTTATGTGATATATTGACAGAAAGTTATTGGAAAATTAAAAAGGGATGTACTTTATCATAAAGGATAAATTATTATTAAATTAATATATATATATAGATATATTATAATTGAATATACTCATTTCTATACACTATTTACAAATATTTTGTCAATAAATATTGAATAGAATATTAAATTTAGTTGATATTAACTATAGGGCTGTCTATATTATATAGAATATAATATAATCCATATAATATAGTTGAATAGATATATTAATATACATTACATATAATTAAACTGCGAATTGATAAATAGAATGCATATGTGTTAAAATAATTACTCGGATAATCTTCACTACATATAGAATGTCAAATTTAAGTTAATTTTAAGCCAAGATATTTATATTATTTAATTATTAAAGTTATTTTATAGCATCTTAATCATAGAGAGCGAAGTCATTTCGTTCTCTATGATCTTAATGATAGGGTTACAGAATCACCTTTATAACAAATTATTATGAATTATAGTATTCATATTAATAATTTAGTTCAATAAATATATAACTGCAATTTATATTGAAAAAGTATATTAATTGATATTATAATGAATTAATTAAATTCAATAAATATATATTACAAAATTATATCAATTGATATTAGTGAATATTACACTTCTTATATAAAATGAATATAGTAACATGTGTATTATATATGTATTCAGATTAATATATATATATATATATATATATATATATATATATATCGTGTATTAATTAATTTGATCTATTACACTTTTGATTAGAGATTGCAAAACTATAAATCTATGCATATCTGAAGAGAATGAACTTTTCCACTTATCATCACATAATATATTCTGAAATATATAGAACTGCAGTTATCAATGTCCACTATAATCACTATACATAGTTATGGTGCAAGCCCTATAACTCGCCTATCTTCTAATGTAAATCTAAAGTGACTGAATAAATAGGTCAATCAACTGTTAAAAGCCAGACATTTTATTTACATCGATGATTCTGGAAATTCTCAAACATTCATAACTTATTATCTAGATTGTATCGGTGCATATTTTGTACGGGTTTTCAATGTAAACTTTGAAGTTATTTGTGACGTGACTCAGTTTTAAAAATACAGAAGGTTATTTATACATTGAAAAGCAATACATAAAGATACGTCGGGTATATGTACCCCTTTAATTGAAAGTTTTACGTATACACTTGTACAAATTTGAAAGAAATAAGAACATATTAGGTATATATAACATTTTGAAGTAAATGTGCAGTAACTTTTTAATAAGTATATAAATGTATAAAATAATAGTAGTGATTAGTAGAATCTGGTTTTCCTATTTATAATATTAATATGCTTTTACTTCTAAAGGTCTTCAAAATAATCTAGAAAATTGTCTGTTGTTATTGCCTGTATAATGAGAATTTCAAGAGTCAGCAATAATAACATAGTAATGATATTTTAAGTAGAATAATATAGGCAAAATCAAAATATTGTAAAAATCAAGTTTAATGTTTAGTGACATTATAAAAATTTGAAAACTGTATTATAATTTTGTAATAGAAAATAAGTGTTATATGATTAAATACATAAATTATATATATATATATATATATAATTTATGTATATTTTAAATATATATATATATATATATTTATAATAATTATACTTAATTTTAATATAAGGTATTATAAAAGATCGTTTATATTTAGTAATACTTTAAAGCAATGAAAATTATATTTATGTAATATTTTATTAATAGCCGTTACTATTAAATAATAGTATTTATGATATAAAGTATAATAATTTACAAGTTTTCATATAAAATTACGAGAGATATAATACACGAGAGAAAGTAATATCACACGAAATAGACTTAATCGGAATGGATTAGAAGTCGTAGTAGTAGTAGTAGTAATTCAATAAATAAATAAACAATAAATAAATATAAAAAAGTAACTGATTGTACAATGTATGTATGTATGTATGTGTGTGTGTGTGTGAGTGTGTGCGAGTTTATATGCGTTTATTTATGCATTTATGTGTATTTATTTATGTATATGTGTTTTAGTGTATGTGTGTGTGTGTGTGGTGTGTGTTTATTTATATATGTATAATTTGTATTGTGTGTGTTTGTGTGGGTATGTGTGTATGGGTGTATGGGTATGGGTGTGACTAATGTAAGTATGTATCACAGTAACGAATTAAATACTTTTTCGTGGTGTTAAAACGGAGTAACAATGTGTGTCGGTGTGTGTCGGTGTGTGTCGATCTAGCGTATATACATAACAAATCGTATACACACACGCGCGCGCGCATATAAAATATAGTTAGCGGCGACGGCGCCACCTATGTTTTACGATTGTCGACGATCGCGAGAAGTCCGTCTCGGGCCGCCTTCGAAACGTTCGAGTTCGTCGCCATATCGACCAGGGTTCGGCCCATCGAGTCGTATAAGGCGAGGGCCAATAGGACGGTGGCGCCACGTGTACCGCCGTTAGCGGCTGACGACGGCGTCTGGGTCGACGAGTTCAGCAACGACCATAGAACGGGCAGCGCGTGGAGGTGCACCGCTTTCGGCTTGCGGACGTACACTTTTGAGATGAGCACTGCGCGCGGTGGAGGTGATTAGGATATATATAAAGGGTTAACTTAGATCGAGTTAAAGTGGTAATTATAGCTAGAGATAAAGAGATAACTGATGTTAGAAATAAAGGGCTAACTATTTAAGAGATAAATATGTGATGAGGTAAAGGAGTAATTTATGGTATATATATGGTTAATTGTAGGTAGATAATGTGGTAACTTGGCGTAAGATATATGGGTATTATGTGTAGAGAAATAGGGGTAAATTGGCATATAGGTAAAGGAGTACCAGCTATATTGTATACTAACTAGCAAGTCTTTCGATCATGAGAATCTTTATTTTCTGTGTCGCCGTGTGAATTTGACTGACAACTGGTTGAAGAAGAAGCGAAGCATCTGTCAATAGTTTAAATATAGGTTAATGGAAAACGTAGGTCAATAGTTAAATATAGGTCAATAGTTAAATATAGGTCAATAGTTAAATGTAAGTCAATAATTATATGAAGGCTAATGAGTGAATAGCATCAATCAACATTATATTAATATTAATAATTACCATTAATGGAGATAACAATATAATAGTCATAATATGTATAAATAAATATGTAGCATAATGTTACAATATTCTCTACAAAAATGAATATTCACGAGGTAGACTTCTAGTATATCTAGTATATTACTATTATTATGATCTATCTTATTTCATTAATTTATTACGAAATCTACGTTCATTCTGTAGGTAGTTCTCATACAAATAATATAATGATTCTCAACATTTAAGAATGATCTACGCACTTTTTTGACTTATAAATATCTATTTTAGAATAATATATTTAGATTACTTAAATTCAATCTTGTTAAAATAAAAAATTTGTAACCATCGATTTTACAAATGAATGATTCTCTTATACATGAGAACTTATAAGTGCTCTGCCATTTCTACCATGCCCTATTTTCTTGTTGATATTTACTGATGAATTTCTAAGACATACATTTATCATTTACTTTTATCTGTACATGTCATCACATTTATCATCACTTATTTTTAATTTTTAATTTATCTCTATTTTAACAGTATTTTATTATATTTTTTCTCACCCTATTTTTATTAGATTATTATCAAATTTTGTATATTATTAATATTATTATTATTACTACCAGGTTCGAAAAATTCTCAAGTTTAACTATTTATATTGATTCTTTTTTGTATAATAATTTTTAATTACAGTTATTTACTTATATATTAATATCAATAAACTTATTAACTTATTTACTATTATTACATACAAGTAAATTCATGAACTTTCTACATATCTGTATACGTTTTTTTAAACATTATTTTTTAAATAAATCTTTAATGTTACCTAAAAGTTAAATATATAATATAATATAAAATATATTATATATTGTATAAAATATAATCTATAATGACGATATTAATTATTATAAATATACATATTTAATGTAAATATGTAATATAAAATGCATAATAAACATATATTAGTATTATTTCCAGATTTAGGCTTTTACACCAGGCTAATTATAATTATAGAAGCAGAACTTAGCGAGATAATCATTACACACACACACACACACACACACACACACACACACACATATACTACAACGTGGATGGAGACGGCTACAGACCTACAAACTCGGCGAGGGTTTTCAGGAACTCATCGGCAGAGTTAAGAATATCTTTATTCTTCGAGGACAGGTTGCCGGCAGTGGCGTGTACTAGTTGACTGACGATAGCTCCTGAGATGGGCAGGGGGATTGGTTTATAGGGGGCGTGGCATATATGGGGTGTGGAATATATGGGGTGTGGCATATAGGGTGATATAAGGCATATTGGATTATAGGAGGAGAGGCGGCGTACAGATGTAAATGTAATGATTTTTATTAGAAGTCAAAGTAGCATAGGTTATAGTGATTTTTGAGATTTTCGAGAGACGTACGTCTAACGTTAACGTTAACGAATATTTATGTATTGAAAATGATTATCTTTATGAGAGGAAACGAATTAATAATTGTTATGAAATGCGGGAATAATGTTAACATTTTGGAATATATAGATGTAGGACTTAATTTTAAATTATAACGGAATATTATTATTTCGTAATACCTATCGAAAATATAGTGGAGATTGAAGAGTAGAAATTGAATTAAATATCTTTAGTGGAATCCTATAAGATACGGTTTTTAATAGAATTAAGATCAAGGGTATACCATATAGTACTATATACTATACTACTATATACTATACTAGTATATACTATACTACTATATACTATAGTACTATATACTATACTACTATATACTATAGTCTGATTAAGAACAGTGGTAGTCTGATTAAGATCAGTGGTAGTCTGATTAAGAACAGTGGTAGTCTGATTAAGATCAGTGGTAGTCTGATTAAGATCAGTGGTAGTCTGATTAAGATCAGTGGTAGTCTGATTAAGATCAGTGGTAGTCTGATTAAGATCAGTGGTAGTCTGATTAAGATCAGTGGTAGTCTGATTAAGATCAGTGGTAGTCTGATTAAGATCAGTGGTAGTCTGATTAAGATCAGTGGTAGTCTGATTAAGATCAGTGGTAGTCTGATTAAGATCAGTGGTAGTCTGATTAAGATCAGTGGTAGTCTGATTAAGATCAGTGGTAGTCTGATTAAGATCAGTGGTAGTCATGGTTACCGTTCGTGTAGTCTGCGAGTATTCGAATCACATTGGTCGAGGTTTGCAGCGCTTGAACATTCACTTTGGAGTTTGAATCTCGAAGACATGGGATCAGTTTATCGCAGACCTATGTATAGAGAGAGAGATTGGTTTCAAGAACTCACTTACTATATTACGATATACTCGAATCTATTTACTCGACGATAGTATATTTACCATTTAATCGTATTGATAAATAATCTAAACAAATATAATAATGATTAATAAATATTTTGTTATTTATAATATAATAAATATTAATAAAAAATAAAAATATTCAATGTTTTTATTTTTAATTGGCTAAACAATAATATATATATATATATATATATATATAAATATAGAGAATAACGTGAAAAATGCATACAATCGTAAACATATTTATTTTACATTATTATTACAATTTAAAAATTTTCAAAATAATAATTTGAACTTGTTCTATTTTTTGAGATAATTTGTGAAGAAAACACATGCATGAGTGCATATGCATTGATGTTATTGTGTCAATATAAACTATTTAATAGCTAAATAAATAACAATATATTCATATTTCTTTTTAAATCGCATTTATATTCGTTTCTTAGTTTGATCGATTAAACATAATTTTATTAATTCAAAACTTAATTTTAAATATATTATATATAAATATAAATTTTCAAAATATTATTAATTAAGCATTTACTCTTGAATAAATTATAAAAGCAAAACAAATTATGTAAATCTTTACGTATAAAGACAACAAAAATAATCTCATATGATAAGTTTATATATTATTCATTTGTAATATTATATTATAAGTTCATAAATAATCTATGTACACATATAATGTACACGTTATAATGAATGTACACGTTATAATAAATGTACACGTTAATAATGTATTGCTGTTTATCTTCATTAATTGCATAACATATTTACTCTTGTACACCCTAACATTAATGAAATTAATGGTTTGTATGGTTTGATTATGCATTTTCACGAGTATTTCACATGTGAAAAGTGCTTTATAGATAAAAATTCATGTGTAATCAATAATCTTTACACGTATACTAGAAGCATACTATTATGATATTTTGGACAATTGAAAATAAATTTAAATTTTATACCAATTATTAAAATTAATTAGATGTAAAGAATTGTTATATATTTTTATAAATAATACAATTATTAAGGGTTTAATTTTAAGGGTTTCATTTTCTAAATTAATTTTATACCTAAAATAAATCCCATTTAATAATTATTCTATATCAAATAATAATTTCATATATATATATACAAAATAGAATATATACAGAAGTAAATGAAATGAGGTGTATATATAGATTACACGACTTTCGTTAATAATTAATATTATCACATCAATGTTAGGTTGACTAATTTACCTATATTAAGAATTATATATTGAATTCTATATAATATATATATTGAATTCTATATAATATATATTTTGAATTCTATATAATAAATATATTGAATTCTATATAATATATATTTAATACTATATAATATATATATATATATATATATATATTGAATTCTATATAATATATATTTTGAATTCTATGTAATATATATATTGAATTCTATATAATATATATTTTGAATTCTATATAATAAATATATTGAATTCTATATAATATATATTTAATACTATATAATATATATATATATATATATATATATATATATATATATATATATATATATATATATATATATTAGCGTTGTCATTCGGACCCGGACTTCGGACCTGGTTTCGGACTTTAGGTCATTGATACCGGACTGATACAGTATAATTTATGATATATCGGACTCGGACCGGAATTTAATATTTAACTCGGACTATTTCGGACTTTAAATATTAGATTCGGACTATTTCGGACTTTAAATATTAGATTCGTATTATTTCGGATTTTTATTATTGGATATCTAAAATACATTCCAATGTTTACCTTTGGGATTAAATTTATTCGCGCCATTTTCAACAAACATAGCGGTTCTGTGTATGTATCCGCGACACTATTACTCAGATTAGCGTCCCTTTGTGTGAATAGGCGCCAATGTCAATCAAACTACCCCGCCATTCGTATGTATCCGCGACACTTTTAATCCACATTGCATCATTTTAAAACATTTTCATTGCACAGAAGTTTTAATAATAATTGATCATATATAATAAATATACCATTTGAGGATCATTATTGCTAATAATTAATTTTGAAATTATTATTTAAAAAAATAGCATTTTATAAATTTATTTTTTATGAAAGATCATAAATCACTAAAATCCAGTACTAAAATTATAGATATTAAAACCTGATATTTTTTTCAACTATTTGATACTCACAAATATCTCCAAAACCCGAACCAGTTTACATCACTATACGATACTTATGCTGCTGTCAAACAATGCGGATACAATTATCAAAAGATACTGATACTGATATTTCTGTCAAACGATACTAATACTGATACAGCTGTCAAACGATACTGATACGATACTGATACAGCTGTCGAACGATACTGATACGATACTGATACAGCTGTTGAATGATACTGATACGATACTGAGACTTACTTTTTAGAAAATTTGACAACACTAATATATATATATATTGAATTCTATATAATATATATTTTGAATTCTATATAATATATATTTTGAATTCTATATAATATATATAACAACTAAATGATTACACAAAACACATTACATTTACATACACCATACGCGTATTGTGCTCCGAGTAACTAAAATCACATGACCCCCGAACCTTAATGATATTAGCGCCAACGATCGCGGGATAGTCGACGGTGAGTTCTTCAAGTCTTTGTAGGCCGGCCTGTCTGTCTCTCCAATCACCGGACGCCAGCTGATCGGTCATCTCTTTGATCTCCTGTAGGGTGGCTTCGGCGCCCCTGGTTACGCCCCCGCTGCGTCTCTTCGGAGCTCCTCCAATCGTATCGCTGGTAGAGTATTGTAAGAAATTTGATTAATCAAATTACTTTTTAAAACAACTTTAATAACTTAATATTTCAAAATTTCAAAGATTTCCAAAATATTTCGATTTTTAAAAGTCACACTTACAAAATGTGAAATATGTTATCTTTAAATATGTGTATATTTAAATGACATATTATTCGAATATCTAGCTCTGCACACTTGCGCTACCGATCGCATAGCGCAGGCCTAACCTGCAAGCGGAGTTCTGCCTCGACGAGGAAGCTGACCTTGACCCTTGACCCGACCGTCTACTTCTCGCCGATGACACTTCACTCGGCGGTTCTCCAACTCCCTAAAGAGGAGGAAGAGGAGGTGAGGATGAGGATGATGATATGAAAACCACTTTCACAATTCTATATAGTATTCTAGTAGTACAGAAAAGTACACTACTAAAGAATTACGTCGAATTGTGGTAATATAAATGCGTATGGTAATTAAAGTTCAATAATTAATTTAGATTGGATTGTTATATCTAATCAACAAAATATTCTTCCATCATATCCAGGCCTCTCTAGATTCATGCATTTCGCACGAATTCTATATCCAAAAATGCATGATTTATTGTTAACTCGTGCAATTATTTAAACTTGTGCATAATAATATTTAATTAATAACCATTAAATTATTTAATTTACTAAATATGTAATATAGACTATAGAATATATATTATACGGCATATGAAATTTAATGAAAATAAACTTTATTGACCAATATTTACCAATATACTAGTATATTTTTAGAAAGTATTTATGTTTTAGTTTATTTACCAAAGATTTATAAAAAAATATTAATTATTAAATTTATTTTATTTAATTATATATATCGTAACATTTTCACGAAACATATGTAATAAATACAAACTAAAAATAGTGAAAGTTATCCAAAGATTGGTAAAATTGTATTGGTGTAGTGTAAATTCTCAAGTAATAACTGATAAGAAGAGAACGTGGGATATATTCATAAAAAGAAACTACAAATTTATAAACTTATGAATATCACTTTAGGACGAATATTTATATTAGTCATTTAAAATTATCTAATAACAAAAATGGAAAGTATAAAGTACTAAAAACAATCTAGAGAAAGAAAATTCTCAAATTTGTGCATGTATTAATTCCATATATAAATATACACGATTTAGGTTTAATTTTCCTGATATGTCTGAAGAAAATTGAACATCTATAAGCATGTCAGAGGTATTATCACTTCGCTATAAGGTTAATTAGCCTTATAGTAGCTATTAATAGCTACTGCTCTTTATAGTTGTAATTATTTCACTTCTATCATTTGTAATATTAAATATTGTCTACAAAAAAAAATATTGTCTACATTGTTTACAAATTAAAATATATTCGTATCCGTTTCTTTGTGTATGAGATATTCTTATCCAATGACATAATGCATATATATAATAATATAATATATTATTACCTAATATATAATATACAACTATAGCTCATAAATAATAGAGAAAAGAAAGTAAGTCAGTTAAATTGAATAGTTTTAATAAATATAAAAATTATTTAAAATTATGAAATATGTATTTATACATATAAATTATGATTATCAAATATAGGCATAGCCAGGGTAGGTATTAAATAATTGGTGCCTATCGAGACAATTACCCATTACAAATATTAAGTTACAATATCAAATAAATAATATGATAATAATATATGACTGTATCGGTATATTTACAAATAAGAACAAATATAATCCTATATAATCATGACATTACTGAAATCCCCGCGTTATATAAACAACTATAGAGGGTTGATAGCTTACGGCCCGTAATACTGACCTTCTTCTTGATGGTGTCAAGTTTATCCTGAATGTTGCGTAGCGATGACGAAGGAACGTGTTTAGACATCAGCTTGTCAAAGTCTTCGTGAGACATCAACAGTTGGAAGATCAGCTGAGCGTAATATCTGGTCGGTAGTAGTAGATGTCACCAGTAGTGGAGGTCAGTAGTGGTAGAGGTCAGTAGTAGTAGTAGAGGTCAAAAGTAGTAGAGGTCAATAGAAGTGGTAGTCACCAGTAGTAGAGGTGGTCAGTAGTAGTAGAGGTCACCAGTAATAGAGGTCAGCAGTAGTAGAGGTCAATAGTAGTAGAGGTCAATAGTAGTAGAGGTCACCAGTAGTAGAGGTCAATAGTAGTGGTAGAGGTCAATAGTAGTAAAGGTCAGTAGTAGTAGAGGTCACCATTAGTAGGGGTAACCAGTAGTGGTAGAGGTCAATAGTAGTAGAGGTCAGCGGTAGTAGGGGTCACCAGTAGTAGTAGAGGTCAATAGTAGTGGTGGTCAATAGTAGTGGTGGTCAGTAATAGTGGACGGATAGGGTTAATTTGAGATAATTTGAAATGGATGAATACTCTTTTCGATGATATATATACATCACAATATTCTATCAATTATTAATTTCCATTCGCAGATCAGAGTAAAGCTAAGTCGACAAATGAATACAAAGCAATATGTAAATATACATTTATAAATTAAATTATCTGTTGACATATATTTATTCTATTGGATATTTATATGTTCACAAGTATATGTTAATTATATGCATACGATTCCGTATTCATTTATAATATTGCTCAGTAAATATTCTTGAATAGTATTATATTTATAAATATATGTTAAGTATACAATTATATATATATATATCAGAATGCGAGTATAATAATAAATACTCGGGAAGATACAAATCAAAGCGCGACTAGAATTTTTCCATTAAATCTGATAACAAATTAGCATGGCTAAAAAAGTAAAGTAAACAAATATTATTAATATATACATATATGTATATATTATTAATATATGGTACACACACACACACACACACACACACACATACACACGCACACACTGGAATAACGTTAAGGTATACCCTTGTATCATAAGCGGGGGGTACCTGGTCTCGAGACTGCTGTCCTGGAGGTATTCGGCTACGGTGGGCAGTAGTTTATCGGTGAGATCCTTAACCCCGGAGAGTACCCGGCCGGGCCCCATCAAGTACACCACTTTGCAGACGTACCGAGCCCTAGTCTTACGTACCACGACGCTTCTTTGTCTGCGGGAGCGAGCGGGGGGTACAGGAGGGGGGTACAGGATACTTATGCGGTTGGTTTTAGCGCCGTCCATACGTGAATTTATAGAAAATAGCCATAAGCCCTTTAAAGTAATAGAATATTGAATAAATTATATTTTATTTATATTTATTATATTTGTAAACGAAAAACTTCTAATATATCAATGAGTGTCTTTCACCAAAGTATTCTATATGCGAGTGTATAGGAGACATTGCAGAGATTCTCAGACTCTATTTAGAGACTTTCCCAAACGAAATGAAGATAAAAATAAAATTTCATAATAAAAACATATTTTATTCAAAACATTTATTTAGATCCTTTATAAATATAATAAATATGTATATATAAAATAAATACATCTATATCTATATCTAATCTATATATAATCTATATCTAATCTATATATAATCTATATCTATATCTATATCTATATCTAATCTATATATATTTATATATAATTTATACAAATGATACATAATACCAATACCAATACCACTAGTACTGACCCTATGCCGGATGCCATTAGAGCCTGCAGTGACCGCTGTAACGTGGTACTCTCTATCATAGTGGTCAGCGACTGTTCGATGTCCTCCCTGATGAATGCGCTGGTCTCCATGCACTTGGTCAGCAGCAGCTTCGTGGTCTGGTCTAGCTCCTTCATAGGTGTGGGTGTGGGTATGTGTGAGGGTTTTTAAAGTGCATATACTATATATGTATATATAGAGTGTTTTAATATATATAGTGTATACTGTACAATGTACAGTGTACATTGTATATATTGTAATGTATAAGAGTAATGTGGTAAGAATATCAGTACATGTGGAATGAATGATTCTAGTATACATATGGTGCATATAGGTGTTCAATTTCTAGTTTAGTCAAATTAAAATATATAAAAAAATAATTGAACGAGAAAAATCGTAAAAATAAATAAAAACAATAATATAAATAATAGCATTTATAAACGTGATGTAATAATTTCAATACATGTGTCACTAACCAACGAATCATAATGCATTTGAGAAATTAGATTGAATATCGTTGATATAAGGAATATAACATATGTAATCCATTGTAATAAAATTATATAGTATATAACGTATACAGTATATAACTTATATGAAGTAAAACTTATAGAATATGTAATTTATAAACCCATAACTTATATAATATATAAAATATACACACTATAAGTTATTGTTATTTTTATTTAGTCCTTTCATCTGATCCAGGGACTTGATGAAGTTGGTAAGTAGATCAGCTATATCACACTCTCACTACTACTACTGATACTACCACTCGCATACAGACTGCAGGTCTTACTAACCGGGTCCATGTTCTTCTTGAGGGCAGCGAACATCTCCGTCAGCACTCCGATAGCTTGCCGCGATACTTGCGAACGAAGGTTCTTTATCTAATCGACGTAGGTTTGAGGTTTAAGTATGCTAGTCGTCAAGATAGTTCGATCTTAGGATATTTAATTATTTCATCAAAATTGCGATAAACCTGTAGTATATATTATATTGATGATAATCTATGTTTTCATCAAATCGTGATAGTTTATCGATTGTCTTATATAATTTGCATATAGTTTCATTAATAGTAGACACGATAGTGTCAATATAGTGTCAGATATAGTGTCAATATTATGTCAGATATAGTGTCAGATATAGTGCCAGAGATAGTGTCAGATATAGTGTAAAAGATAGTATCAGATATAGTCTCAGAGATAGTGTCCGAGATAGTGTCCAAGATAGTGTCAGATATAGTATCAATATTATGTCAGATATAGTTTCAGATATAGTGTCAATATTATGTCAGATATTGTGTCAGATATAGTGTCCAAGATAATGTCAGAGATAGTGTCATACATATTGTCAGCTATAGTGTCAGAGTGTCAGTGTGTCAGTACTAGCCTCGTTCATGGTGCACATCACCGTTCGATGCAGTTGCCCGACGATGATGTGAGGATGATACTTGATCAGTCTCCGCAGGTTGTTCATGCCGTCGCATTTAGTGCCCCTGTGAAGATAGCAGCGTGAAGTGTAGTAGTGCATAGCGTACGCGTATGCGTAATGAATAGCGTGCCAAGAGGACGGTGTGAAAACATAAAGGACATACGTTTGAATGTACATATAGTTTAGTTTTTAATTTTAATAGATTATGCAGTCAATGGTTAATATAAGTATTAAGATTAATGTAAAGAATATTGAATTACAAATTTAATATATCAATTTTAATTTATTATTACAATTAAAACCGTTATGGTTGGAATAATCTGTGCATGACGTCATATCATGTTCCCCCTACGACGACATGTCATGGGTAGGGGCGCTGCAACAGGGGGGACGGGGGGATATGTCCCCCCACTTTAAAATATAGGGGGACCTCCTATGTATTGGTCCCCCCCACTTTTACCACCAGATTTATTTGTATTGGTTGGTCCACCCTACATACACACCATCGTTCCAGCACCCCTAGTCATGGGACTATTTAGTTATTTATAAGCTAACTACATACCAGAATTCATGATTCATGGAATCCATAGCTTGTTGGTATGCCTTCGTGGGTTCCTTGTGCGGTGTCAGGTCTTCTACAGAGAGGGCCTCATAGCTTTT
This sequence comes from Osedax fenrisi, assembly GCA_964019155.1. Classification (NCBI taxonomy): domain Eukaryota; kingdom Metazoa; phylum Annelida; class Polychaeta; order Sabellida; family Siboglinidae; genus Osedax; species Osedax fenrisi. Next base: position 96,333,739 of record OZ025240.1, read on the forward strand.
ACTGGTTAACGGGGCGGTACCACTGGGCAGCACTATCGAAGAGGCTGACGAGGGTCTGAGAGTGGGGAGGTGGGGTGGCGGGGGTTAGAGAGGGTGGAGGGCAGGGCGGGGTGGTTAAGGTTAGAGAGGGTGGGGGGCGGGGTTGTGGGGGTTAGAGAGGATGGGGGGGGCGGCGGGGTAGTGGGGGTTAGAGAGGGTGGGGTTGTAGGGCTATGAGAGGGTGGGTGGGGCGGGTCATCAGTGGACAATGATAACGGATATAGAGTGAGGAGGGGTAGCGGTGAGTGGGGGTGGTAAGGAGTGGTGGTGAGTGATAAGATTGATAAAGTCTTTAGCTGTAAGACAGAGGGATGATAGGAGGGCGAAGAAGAACTTAACGGAGGAAGCGTCGTAGAGAGTGGTAGTTGTAAGAGAAGATTTGGAAAGGTGGGGTGAGAGAGGGTGGGGTGTGATGAGATGGAGGAAGAAAACTATAGCGGGGAAGGATAGGAAGAAAGTGGGCCAATGACGGCCTAACAATTAGAGGGGTGATGAGAGAGGAGGTTGGTTTAGAATATACTTGTAGAGGGTTATGAGAGGGGGAAGTGAGATGGGGCAGCGAGAGGACTATAGGAGAGGAGGTCAATAAAGTCATTAGCGATCGAATCAATAACTTGTATGTATATATAATACATGTTATATATATAAATGTCTGAAATAGTAATTGTCGTTTTTTCAAATATTTTACTGTATTATTATATTATATAAAGTAGAGTATATATATATAGTAAGTATATATATATATATATATATATATATATATATATATATATATATATATATATATATATATATATATATATATATATATATATATATATATATATACTGTCTTTAAAACATTATTATCTAATTTTGTTGTTTAATCTAAAAACAACCAAACCATCATACACAACCACCCTACACCGACTATAGAATGCTTACTGTTTATTTAGATTAGTTTTCTTCCTAGTGACCACGATGGTCTTGGCGCTGTTGTTAGGGAGACTGTTGTTGTTGTTGTTTCGGACGATAGTAGCTGACGAAGAGGAAACTGACGAATTCAAACCTGCGAGGGAGTATTCGCATTAAGTTATATTCAAGGTAGGCTATGGAGCCTATTGTTTCATTGCTATAATAATGATAGTGATAATAATATTTATATAATAATTATATAATAATAATAATAATATTTATTATTAGAATTTTATTTGTTTTCTGTTTCGTTTTCTAGTTTTTAATATAAATATGCTTTTTCCTTCTAGAGGGCTTCAAATAATATAGCATATTTTCTGTTGTCGTCATTAACATAAATCATTATAATAATAATAATAATAATAATAATAATAAAAATAATAGTTTATCCACTGAATATAACATAAAATGTTTATTACTATGATAATATTGACACTAATAAAATAATAATCATTTAATATAATAGCATAAAAGAATGAGAACAAATATTATATAAATATATTCGTTAAATGTAGTCATATTTTCATCGTACATGAGTTATAGTTAAGGGGGAAGACTAGACGAGACAAACGCATAGTGTTTGATGAACGATATAAATGATTGAGAAGGAATATCTACTGGCACTTTATTGGAAGGTGTGATGGACAGATGTTCTCTACCCTTGTCACAAGATTAAGTAGGTAAGTAATATGTGATATATATTATGTTTAAATATATATATATATATATATATATATATATATAATGTATTTATTGAATTCACGATATATATATATATATATATATATAGATATATTGCATATAATAAAAATAGCAGATACAAATGGACCTCTTGAGACTAGTATATATTACAAATAACTGAGTGGCTAATGACTATATATGATGAATACAATGAATATAATACAAATAGTACATTTTGTGTTCTCGTGTTTTAATTAAGTTCTGGATAAACACAAGAGAAAAACAAAAACTATCCGGAATTAAACCTGGATCATCTGCTCTTCAGCGAGTTACAGATCAACAGGATACTGACACCCGATATATATATATATTAAGAATAAATCTATTCCACTATGTGAATCATTGATTAAGCCACCCACCTAACGGTGTATTTATGACATACATTACTAGTTGATATCCATTCAATAATTAATGATTGGGCCCTGCCACAATTACACAACCGCTACCACCGATGCTACTACTACCGCTACCCCCGCTACTGGCCTCGCTACTGGTACCGCTACCAGACATTACTACTGCTCCCACCGCCGCTACGACTACCGGTAGTAAATGTTCGCCATGAATTATAGAAAAGAAAAGTGGTAGTCAGTAGCCGTTACTACTGCAGCGGTGGCTAGGCGTGGAGGTAGGCGTAGAGGTGAGAGGGAGCCCCCCGGTAATCAATGAATTCAGTAAGGACATGATCTAGGACATAGCGGAGGTCGAACTCTCTCTCTCTCTCTCTAGCAGATTCACTTTAATTAATTACATACGCGTACACGCGCGCAACATAGCATCGTAGCTGTAGACGCGGGGCAAGGTGGACGTAACCGTGGAGATATTGATAGGAAAGAGTGTAAAAAAGCATCGTTCTCGAGCGCAATAATTTATGTACGGTATTCAAAATTTATATCATAGCATATCATTAATATTATATTTATATATATATATATATATATATATATATATATATATATATATATATATATGTTATAAAGTGAAGTTTGCAGATATATCGATTAATGTAATATACATTTATTTACATATTTGTCTAATTGAATTGAATTTAATTCGGTCGTTATATTTGCATACATAAATTGTGTTGGTTTTCATGCTCGGTTGGCTCTAATCATAGGTGTTTTCATGGGATTGTTAGTTTTTCATCATAGCAATGTGTAGATTTCTATTACACTTTAATATCATCTATATATTTGTTATTCATTCGGCATTTTATATTTGTTATTGTTTGACAATTTCGTGTCATTTATTTCCTATAAAATGTGCTCAGCTCGGTGAGATAGATACATTTGTTTCTGCGTCTCACCGGGTTGGTACACATTGTCATTGTCATTATTATTATGTTCATTTATGTTGTTATGCAGGTATTTGTCAATAAAGTATATATATACGAACTCAACTTTAGTACATTTAGTACATTATATATATAAATTATATTTTAATATATCAATTTATATATATATATATATATATATATATTAAGAAAACAATAATTTAAAAAATGTTATATATGTATACACAAATTTCATTTACATGTATATACTTATATTTATAAACTACAAATATATGTTGTATACGATTTTAAACATTAATACAAATTTTACTAATATAATTTATATATATTATTTATAAAGTATACATACTACATACGTAATTAGATGAAAGATGGGATATATTATAATTTATTTAAAAGTAATAACATAGTAAAAATTACCACTTCTGTATTACCCATCAGCGAATACTAGACTAGGTATTTAAATATTGAATATTAGTTAGGTGGATGGTAGAATACAATTTTATTTTCTCGATATCTAATAATAGATAAATATCACAAACTTGGAAACATGGTGACAGGTATAAATGTTTAAGATGTGTTTAAGAAATGTAACAATGTAGTTTGATATACCTGATTACGTACGATCAAAGAATATCTATATATTCTAACTTAATATACTATTAAACATAATATTAACATAGTTTTAATAGAGCTTTAATATATAATTATGTTTAATATATTAGCTAATGAAACTTGTATTATTATCATCCATATATTCTTTACTATTCAAGTGTAACATGAATTGCTACTTTGAGATATGTGGTTATCGCTGGTTATTGCTAATTTCTTAGCAAATTCATCCGATGTATGTATTTAAAGATCAATTTACAAGCATGTGACTATTTACTACTTTCTCCATCTACTTTCATACGATCGTAAAGATCATGCTAAGAGTTGCTCTGAGAAAATAAATTGTCCTAATATTATCCTATTACAATCCTTAGCTATCTCGTTAATGTTAAATATTGTCCTAGTACAATCCTTAGCTATCTCACTAATGTTAAATATTGTTCGAGGACAATATGTGTACATTTGATGTTTGAATAACAACTGCAACTGTATTGGTGTAGGCACTAGTAGGCTACTGTAGTAGCGGCTACTAAGTAGCCTACTATTCAAATATTTAATTCAGCGCCCAACAGCGAGAATAAAATCTAGCATGGTGAGTTACTGTTAGGTAGCTAAGTAGGTCATGGCATACTTACTCGGTATATTATTCGTCTACAATGTTCAGCGGTGGAAATAGAATTATATTATTGCCCGCGCTAATTTGGAATGCGTGCCTCCGAGCATTGGATTATTCTAATCCATTTTTACATATTACATAATAATAATAATAATATTAATTATATAACGGTTTATTAACCTAAAATTAAATGAATCTCGTTTATAGTTTAATGATTTTTATTAAGAGTTTTTTAGGAGTTATTAAGAGATATTACGAGTTTATTATTTTTGCTATAAAGAATAATAATTTTAAAAATAATAATAATAATTATACAAATAAAGGCGATATTTAGAAATATTAAAATATGATAACCTTGGTACATCACCGCGAACACTATTAAATAACAATGTTAGGACTCTGATGAATAACCTATTGTTCTACGATGATTACATAACCACGTCTCTATTACAGACCCCTTAACTAAGCATCGAATAAGCACTATTGTATCGAATAAGCACTATTGAACTATTATATCTATATCGAAGAATTATCAACTACTTTTCATATCCGACAAGATAACGGAATTAGAGTTTTGTCATTCACACTGTACGTTTACAATGATGAATTACATACATCTCATATATTTCAATGATGTATACTGAATATATCATGTGAATTCTCGTAGGCATTCATATATATTTATATATATATAAATTAAATATATTATTTAATTTATTTCTTCCGATTATGCGTGCCTATTTTTAGATGATTTATTAATTACATCGAATTGTGTATTACTTATACTACTATAATTATGTATATATGCAATTATATATGCGTTTATATATATATATATATATACGTTTAAATATATATATATACGTTTAAATATACGTTTATATATAAATTTGAAAAATCAGGTCACACTCGCGTAATTATCACAAATAGTTATGCTTAATACATTATTACAGCAACAGTATCATTTACCTGGAATGTTGATTGTATTATCAGGGTGATTAATTCTGATAGGAATGACTACTACTACTACTACTACTACTACTACTACTACTACTACTACTACTACTACTACTACTACTACTACTACTACTACTACTACTACTACTACTACTACTACTACTACTACTACTACTACTACTACTACTACTACTACTACTACTACTACTACTCCTACTACTACTACTACTACTACTACTACTACTACTACTACTACTACTACTACTACTACTACTACTACTACTACTACTACTACTACTACTACTACTACTACTACTACTACTACTACTACTACTACTACTACTACTACTACTACTACTACTACTACTACTACTACTACTACTACTACTACTACTACTACTACTACTACTACTACTACTACTACTACTACTACTACTACTACTACTACTACTACTACTACTACTACTCCTCCTCCTACTACTACTACTACTACTACTACTACTACTACTACTACTACTACTACTACTACTACTACTACTACTACTACTACTACTACTACTACTACTACTACTACTACTACTACTACTACTACTACTACTACTACTACTACTACTACTACTACTACTACTACTACTACTACTACTACTACTACTACTACTACTACTACTACTACTACTACTACTACTACTAATACTACTACTACTACTACTACTACTACTACTACTACTACTACTACTACTACTACTACTACTACTACTACTACTACTACTACTACTACTACTACTACTACTACTACTACTACTACTACTACTACTACTACTACTACTACTACTACTACTACTACTACTACTACTACTACTACTACTACTACTACTACTACTACTACTACTACTACTACTACTACTACTACTACTACTACTACTACTACTACTACTACTACTACTACTACTACTACTACTACTACTACTACTACTACTACTACTACTACTACTACTACTACTACTACTACTACTACTACTACTACTACTACTACTACTACTACTACTACTACTACTACTACTACTACTACTACTACTACTACTACTACTACTACTACTACTACTACTACTACTACTACTACTACTACTACTACTACTACTACTACTACTACTACTACTACCACTTTAATTTGTAATCATTTCGTGCTGACAATTATAACGTTGAGGTGAGACCACAATTGCGAATATCTAATTTGTTTGATAGAAAAGAGCGATTATTCAAATGATCGCAGGTTTACCCCGAAATTAAGCGTTATAAAATGTGGCAAACCCCTTCACGATTCTATTTACGATAATCCAGAATAGCAGTTTTATGGTAACACCTAAAATAATATACATATATATATATTAAACATATCAATATATATTTATATATAGTTTGAAATTTCATACTTATTCACTATGTGAAATATTTCAAACTTCTTATCTAAATCCAATTCCGTTACGTTTCTACTCTCTAATAACTAATAGGCACATATGTCGACTGTTGTATAGACTTTTATTTAAAATAAAAATCTAAGGTAAATAAATATCTATGAATATCTATAGCGAACCAGTTCAAATAAATTCTAATCTGTCATAGCAAACTAAGCTTCACAGTAGCAATTATAATCCGTGTGTAATCTATATATAAACTATGCGTGGAATGTTTACATTAGTAGTATGTTGTAGAATAGGATTACAATGAAGCAGAATTCAAAAATAATGTTACAATTTTATAGTCTATACCCATGGGTCTATACTATAGACTCTATAGAATATATTATATTTTATAATAATATATAAATTACAAATAATTTGTATTATTTAATAATTACTATATAATATATATATATATATATATATTATAGACAAATAATACATATTAATCCATTGTTTATATAATAATTGCATCTTGTAATTTATAATTATATTATATTAGTTCATATATATTATATATTACATATGATAAATAAAATGTTAAATATGATCATAGATCGATCTATATGTGAATACAACAAAATTATCAAAATAAGCATGTATATGTATATATTTATGGTTAGTATATGTACAAAATATATAAAATATATATATATATATATATATAATCTATAATATTAATATATATATTGAAGACAGAAATTAAAAATCACCTATTTTCATTATAATATAGTTAAGACTGTTCATGATATATTATCATTAATATCTATGAGAACAACAAAAATAAATAATAAATAAATAAATAAATATATATATATATATATATATATATATATATATTTATACATATATACCATAATTATATATATATACAATATTTGATATTTTAATAATAATTATATATATATATAATAATTATTTGTTTATATATATAATTTTAATTGTGATTTTGTGTACATTATTAGAGGAAAGTCTCCGATTACCGACCCCCTCATAATACGGACCCCCTCACGTATCTCAGTAACTATAAGAGATATCAAAAAATTATATATACATGAACTGTTAGTAATTTAATGATAAATATGAATAAGTATTTTGTTTTTAAAAATATTCAATCCTACAATTGTTATTTGATAAAAAGTAATATTCTGTTTTTACTTTTTAAATATTTGAATAATAACTTTTTTTAAATCATTGTAAATACTTTATTAATTAAAAGAAAACTTAATACTGCACATAATATTGTAGATCAATAAAATGTTTATAAAAATTATAAAAATAATTTAATTTGAATAGCTATTAACCAATATATCTTAATTATAGCAATCCATATGATTGTCCTATTACCGACCCCCTAAATTACCCTAATACCGACCCCATGTACTTTATAATATCCAATCAATATAGATCCGTAGTTTACTTTAAAATATGTCGTAAGTTGTTTGTGTATCATTGTTTAGGTATCATTGATATAGATTTAGGATTCATGATTCCAGTTGATTATATATATATTGATTAATATATAAATATTAAATAATAATATACACTATTTTAATATAATTACTATAAAATTTAAATTTAATTTTAATAATATTATTAAAAAATAAATTCAATAATAAATAAATTGCGTGCATGTTAAAATTAATTATATTTATGTATATCAGCTATTTTTATTAGATATTATAATACTACAATTATTTATACCATGATTATTTTAGGCACATGTATCCGATTACCGACCCCCCTGTTTATTATTGTAAATATAATTATATCAAAAATTAAAAATAGCCACGTTATTCATTGCCATAATATTACCCTAATTACAAAATTTCAAATAAATATATTTAATATTGAATAAGTTATTATAAATAATCATTTAGGGGTCGGTAATCGAAGACTTTCTCCTATATTATATATATATAATATAAATATGTATAATATGTATAATGAATATTTTTATTATTAATATGAGAGAACATGTGTATATATATATATATATATATATATACATATGTATATATATATATATATATATGTATATATATATATATATATATATATATATATATATATATATATATATATATATATATATATATATATACATACATACATACATAAATGCATACATACATGCATAAATACATATATAAATGTATACTAGTTTTAATAGATTTAACATGGTGTTAAAATAAACAGGTAATTGTTTACTTAGTATCAGTGTTGGCCAATATCAGGGTTTTAGATTTTTCTTGTATTTGGTTTCAATCCTTTTGATATTTGTTGATGTTATGAGGTTTATCAATATTTATATTAATTATATTAATTATATTAATTATACATTCAATAATTTAAATTATACATTTAATAAATAAATATTAAATTATCAATATTTGTGATATAATATTTGTAATATAAGTTAATATGTTATAGTAGGATACTTTTCATCTGATATAAATGTTATTATTATTATTAGATATAGGCAATGCCAGGGTCATTTATCTATTATTATTAATTATTATTAATAATTATAATACAAAATAATATTTGTAAATAATACATTTTGTATATTTTCTAAGGAAATTATGAAAAAACACAAAACCTAAACAATATATTCTGGATTATTGCCAACCAAGCATATTATACACTGAATATATAGTTTATATAGGTTATATTGATAAAATTTAAAAAAATTAAAAATAAATAGTATATATAATATAATATTAATATGTGTGTGTATGTGTGTGTGTGTATGTGTGTATGTATGTGTGTGTGTTTGTATATATGGGTGTGTGTACATATTGTTAATATAATATGCATAACATTATTTAATATGTAATAACACACATAAAACACTTATTAAATTAACAAAATGTATTATTAACACTAATAGGTGGTAATGATTCATTACTAATGAATGAGGAATCGCTTAGGTGAACTATAAAAGTACACACACATGTGTGCATATACACGCACACTAAGCCGGAGTGGCTCGGTAATTTTTTTTTGAAAATTTCTGCACATTTTTTTATATTAACTAGATAACATATTAAATTGAATACAAAAAAATAAAATTTAAAAAATTAATTATTGGAGGTGCGCCACCTCATTAAAGTTTAACATGAAGAGATAGGAAGTTTAACATGGAGGAGATAGGAAATATTTGAAATTTCGATTTAACATCATTACAATTTTTTTTTTTAGTTTTATCTGCAATTATAGTTTTAATTATATATTTTGTATAAGATAATATTTGTACAATATTTTTTTTCGATTTTCCAGGAAATTTCCAGGAAATGTTGGAAAAATACAAAATATTTTAATTTTAATTAAAAAAAAATTATTTATAAAAAAATATAAACATAAATATATATACATAAGTATATGAGTGTACTATTACATGAAATTAATTTTAAAAAAATAATGTATAGTATAAAATATGGTTATTTATTCACTATTTTAATGTAAAAATATGATAAATTTTATATTTGAAAAAAAAAAGTTTACGCACTATTACAAAAAATTTTTTTCAATCGACTGGATTAATAATAGGGTTTTTTTAAAGAATTTAAATCATTAGAAATTTTTTAAAATATATTTTACTTTTTATCTTATTTTTTTATAAATTTTAAATTATTAGTTTGCTCTATCATTTTTTTTCTTTTGTAAATTTGTAAAAACCAAGATACAACTTATATTATAGAATTTAAAGAGCTTTGTAAAAATATAAATTATATTAATTTTAGATAAAAAAATATTATTAAAAAAAAAAATCCCAATTTTCCCCATATTGGTCAGAAATGCTGATATTTTTTTTATTTCTATAAATATTTAGATAGCTATATTTATAATATATATATTATGTTAATTTCATTATATAATATTCATTATTGAATGAGTTATGTTATAATATGTATTATAAATAAATTAATACATTCATAATTTCTATCTACAAAATTAAACATTTTTACTAATTTTTTTTTCACAATTGTGGTCATAACTTTTTTTTAAATAAAAATTTAAAAAAACTAAGATATGACTTCTATTATAGAATTTGATAAGCATTCCAACTATACAAATTTTATTATAATAGCATAAATATATAAAATCTCATTTTAGTACCAATATCCCATATTCGAATATCTTTATAGTTATTATTTATACAGTAAGATTAGCCGATTATATCCATATATGTTGTTATTTGTCATTTAGTAAATGGTTTGGGGTTATATAAAATATAAAAAGGTGTATTAGTAAGAAGGTTCGTGGTTAAAAAGTATAATAAAATGAATATAAATTTGAAAATTAGTTGTTTATAATGGTTTATAATGTAATTGTCATGTGATTTCAATATAGGTAATAGCGGTATTTTTTCTATAGAAAAATATTTATAGGTATTTTTAAAAGCTCTGGCGCACGGCGAATACTATATGTAAAAAAAAAAAAAGTATACCATTGTGACAGAAATACTCCAAACATAAAATGCTAGAAGGTGCAGCAATTTTCAACAAAAAAAGTCCGAGCCGCTCCGGCTTAACGCACACTGTGCGAAGCACACACATGCCTACACTCATACATACATACATATATTCACCTACTCAAACATACACGCTCACGCACACACACACACACACACTCGCACTCACACGCACACACACACTCGCGCACACAAACTCACTCGCGCACACACACACACGCGCACGCACACACATACACGCATGCGTACCGAAATAGTGCCACTCGTATTTAGGTCAGCACTTCCGTTCACTACATCCGGTCACTAGTGTAGAGGGCGTAAAACAATGCCCGCCAGCCAGCCAGTGTACATATGGGTGATCAAACCATGTATGTAATAGGCTGTGTGTGTGTGTGTGTGTGTGTGTGTGCGACGTACTAAACAGTGCAGCGTTCCACACGAACAATGGCTACGCTTCGCATAGAGAACGACGCTAACAATGCACTGGGCAGTGTAAAAAGCTAGCGTTCCCATTCACGGAATCCGAGAACTAGTAACGTTGTAGTTCAGTGTATGTATCATAAAGCCTATCGTAAAGCCTATCATACAGCCTATCGTAAAGCCTATGATACAGTCTATAATAAAGACTATAATAAAGGATATAATATAGTCGAAGAGACGCAGAGTTTATATAAAAGTAATGGTATAATTCATATATGATACATATATATATACAGTTTATATATATATATATACATATACATATATATATATATAGTGTATACAATGATATACACGCGTCCAACAGTAGTTTGTCTATTGCCCATTGTAATCGCGATCGCCTACACACAGCATTGATCTAAGACCTATACAAGACCTATAGGGGCACGTACCTTTTGTACTCACTGATCCCATACCTTCTTGTTAGTCTTACGGTTGTTCGTAGTAATAGTAGTAGTAGTAGTAGTAATAGTAGTAGTCATGTTCATTCGGCTAGAACTAACTAACGAACTAGCCTGGCCGATATGGTTTCGTAAGCGGCGGCGGGCGGGCGTTCAAACTCTCTAGGCTCTAATCTTCGATAAATTGATTGCGGCTCGAAATTAGATAGGCCGCTATCGCCCGTTTTAATTAAATCGATAGCGGCGGCAGCGACGCACGCCATTCTAATTAATCACGGCATCAGATAAAAGTGTTCTTTAATCAGTGATCGCGGCGTGTAATCGATTCAGTGTGTATTATATGCATAATGATCTAGTTGTTTTAACGCTGTGTAAAATCTATTAAAACACGTGAATGGATGACATATATAGCGTATACGACGTACTATATGTGTATTTTTACATACATATATATATGCATGACTCTAATTATATGAGGTATAATTCATTTGTTTATACAATCAACTTTTTTATTTATTACAATTTGTTGTTTTATATATTAAATATATATATTTTAAATATATATATTATAATATTATATATATATATATAATTAAGATTGTCATTGATCTACAGAATGCCACTGTAACAATAATTACCCATTGATAATAGGGTATTACTGATAAGTAGCATAGTTAAAATATAAAATTAAATAATATTATACTTATATTAAAATGAAATATTAAATAATTAAATATAAAATTTCTATAACATATAAAATCATAGACATTAGAATTGGGTGTCTAACAAATTATAATGTAGGTATAATGTATAATAACCTATATGATAAATATGTATACTATTATAATAGTATTATAAAGTAATTGATAATATGAATGTAACATATATATATATATTATACACTAATTTATTTCTATAGTTAATTTTATTATAATAAAATGTTAAATACACTAATTTTAATACTCTTTTTCTATTAAATTATTGTTACATTTGTACATTCATATTTATAATGACTATTATTATAATCATTAAATTTATTATAATTATTATAACTTAAAATAGAATAAATAGTTAATATAATTATTATGCGTCGATCAGTATTAATATTAATAATATTAACAAGAATTGTTCATATATTTATATATTCTCTTGATAAAAAATAATAATTAGAGGTATTAATTATATATATATATATATATATATATATATAAATAAACTGTATGTATATATATATATAAATAAATATATATGAACGAAAATATAAATATATTATATTTTAAAAACTAAATGTATAAAACAAAATTAGTTATGAAATATTTGATAATTTATTAATACATTTCTAAGTAATTATTTATTAATTTTAAAGATTTATAGATTACTTATAGAATCTCTAACATAATTTCATAGAATTACATTAAATCAATAGACTAGTAAACTTACATAATCTATTTATTTTTAATATATTTATTTTATGCAGTAATAAATTAAAATTGTCACTAGTGACTCTCAACACATTTGCGACTACACATAGCGTTGAGAATAGAACAGGTGAATGATATCAGTGGATTCACTTTAAATAACACTACCGCAGAGAATTACGATAAGGTCGACTGGATAAGAGATAACACACCTACCTTCTTTGTCACTGGTACTCTTGATTTCTTTGATCTTACTGATGCGCTCCCTGGCCGCTCTCGAGATGATTACTTGCGAAGGCGAATCCTAAAGTGTGTGCATGTGTGTATAGAATGTATAAATAACATATATATATATATATATATATATATACATATATATATATATTATAATAATAAATGTATTGAGTATAAATATTAATATATAACTTAATGGATATTAAAAAAAAAAATTGGTTTATACAATATCTTCGTCTCATAAATTGTCTCATAAATGAATGTGTTATTGAATAACACATATATATATATTAATGTGTATATATGTATGTATATACGACGATGAAGAGATACATCTAACTAACGCGGACCACATTACAGTTAACCATTTCGACGGGGAGATCGTCGTAGTTAAACTATCTCTAAGCACCCGCGATGCTAACGATACTGGTACTACTATGATCACACACACGGAACTAATGAGAGTAGCTGCTACGCTAGTCTCCGGCTGCTCTGATTGGCTGACAGACTAGCGGGCGGGTGGGCTCATATTTAATGCATCCACCTCAAACGCCGCCGAGTAAATACACGATGAGCTAGATCGCCGGGCAACGATGCTCGCGGCCGCCGCTACTAGATAAATACCCGAGCGCTTATCATAATAACGATGCTCTCTATACATTACGTGTGTGTGTATCGTGGGTCAATACAATAATAAACCGACGCGCTCGCATTAGCGTACCTAGATATAAGTATCCGTTCGTGAAAATATTCCATCGATTAATTGACCAATGTTTTTTTAATCAAAATTTATTTAGAAATGAATCAATAAACACCGATAATCGGGTTTCGCGTTAAATACATATTAAATACTACATTTCCTATTCGGCGCGTTAATAAAGTATTTAAATTATGTAATATATATATTAATATAATAATACGTATCCATAATATAGATTCTATACGAATAATATACGCGTAATTATATATATATAATAATAATAATAATAATATTTATTAGAAGAAAGTTGTACATTTTTTTCTGAGGAAGTATTTAAATTAATTATATTTTTATTTCCTCTAAAGGGCTTCACCCATATACGATAGGAATTGCGAAAACGAATAACTCCCTTACTCGGCATAGCAACACGGCGCACATATATTAACCTCTTCGGAGCTGGTGCAGTCGTCCGGAGAGATCTGATTGGCGTGTTGGTTGACGGCGACGCCGTACACGCCTCGAGGCAGCGATTTCATTGGCTCATTGGTGTGATCGCGCGACAGTCGCCGGGACGCGTTAATCTGCATCGAGGTCGGCCCGTCTTGACCGGTGTCGAACATACCTGACGAGTCATCATCGTTATACATAATAATTGAAAGGTTTATCGACTCAGTTGAAAACGATAGACGTTTATACGCATCGAGTTGAAATGATAAAACGAATAAATAAATAAATACGCGAATAATAATAAATTTAAAAAGAAGAAATTATAATGATAAGGTATATGAATAGAGTCGACATTTAAAAGTAATACAAGTGTTGGCAATGTATGTAGTACATACTATGTACTACATATTACAATACTGTTTCTATATATTACTATTATATACTATATAATGGATAGTGTATTTATATATATATATATATATATATATATGACTAGATAGATTTATGGCAAAAAAAAACAATTATATAATGCGTTTCAGAGTGCATTCAGACAAGTACTTTTTATAAAATATACTTTAAAGTATCTCCATTTATCTCCTACAACGTGTACAGTTAGGCCTCTAGTGTGCTACCCATCAACTCCAAACTTCACCATCAACTCCAAACTTCAAGAAACTACTCAAAAACTGATTTATTTAATATTAAACATTAACATCAAACATATATGGACGGCCTTAGTTTCCGATTGCTTTATAAGCATAGTTCTCAGTTCGAAAACCGAAAAAAGTTAAATGTAAGTATGTACCCAACCTCATCCTCTTCATTATGATGTTCCTCGGGGATCTGTTCTATGCCCTCTCCTATTATCAATATATACCTGATCTACACATGATATTATTGGTCGGTTCCCAGATGTCAATTATCGCATAGACGCTGATAGCATTCAACTCTACTCCTTCTCATCTCGATATATCTACTATGAGTAACTCCCAATTATGTAGTTGTGCTTAACTAGGTCACGGCTTCTCTCGAATAACCTTCTTCTTGACACTTAAAATCTGCGCTCCTCAATATCCCATTAAACTGTTTCTATTTCCTCATCTATCACTCTAACCTCATCTGTCCTAAATATCAGTATTATATTGGATGGTGACTTATCCCTCAATTCCCAATTATCTACATACCTAGATCAGCTACCTATCACCTCTTCAACATTAGTCACATAAGGAAGGACCTATATCACGCTTTTATAACTATCCTCATAAAAATGCTAGTCCTTTCTCGTATCTGTTACTGCACCTCCCTACTCTATCCATATATATATATATATATACATAGAGATAGTAATATATACATTATTGTTTATATGTATAATAGAATGCATTGGGTATTCATACTATAACATACTAAACTATTTTCATATTTTGTGAGATTGTACCTAAATAATATATAATAAAGTAGAGTAACCGCAAATATTCCCCTATTAAGAGAAGTAACTAGAACACTTTATATATAAGTAAGTGATACTTAAGCGTTTGAGTAATTAAGTTCTAAAGTAGATTCTCGTAGTCGCAGCGTACTATTGTAAGTAACCTTTTCCGATGACACCGCCGTAAACTTTCGAGTCGTCCATCTCGATGCAGCCGGGTTGATGCATCGAAGCCATACCGAGAGGGGATAGTACGGCTGCGTGGGGTGATGAATAGGTATGGTGGGGGTATATTAATGGGGTGAGAGTTAGAGATGGTAGAGGGAGAGAAAGGGCGATTTTACTGGATAGAGAGTGAAGGAAAGAGATAAATAGGGTTAGAGTGCAACGGTGATAGAAAGAGTGGTGGGAGATATATGAAGGAATAGTGGAGTGCTGGGAGATATAGAGGAAGAGGATATCGTAAGAAGGGTAGATAGGAAGGATAGATTATTATTTTATAAGTAAGACATTCACTTTACGTCAACACAATTGATGTCAACTGAGAACGTAGAATATTTATCACACACGATATCATATAAATAAATAATAAATCAGATTTATCATTCCTCTCCAACAGGCAAGTAATAAAAGGAAATTAATAAACAAGTTAATTTATTTACTAGAATTTACCCAATCATCATATTTTTGGATAGTCTAGATTCTCATAAAATAAATAAAATATACATATAATTAAGAATTAAAAAAAATTAAAATTACTCTAAAAAGAGAGAAAATATGAGATAAATATATATAAATTGTTAAAAATAAAATAATAAAATAAATAATGTATGTGCTTGAGTAACATAGTTATTAAATAATACATCTTGTAATGTAGTTAGTTAGTAATTGAAATTAGGTAAACATTATTATCAAATATATTCTAACCTTAACAAATATTTCTATACTCTACACATGTTCTATACTTACGTAATATAATATCAACATAATATTTCTTAATTTAAAATTAACTAAGGGATACGTGGGTTCTCAAATAGTGAACATTTGTGATTTATTAGATTTTTTTTTTTAATAATTAAGGTACAATTATATATAATAAATATAATGTCAATTTCAATTAATAATATATTATAAGTAGTATAAAAACAGAGTTCTTATATAAGTTGGTAAAAATGAAAATTATTCAATTTATAA
>OZ025240.1:96358685-96421185 GCA_964019155.1 Osedax fenrisi
TTTAATTAATTATAATTATAATCATATATATATATATATATATTACTATTATTTATTTTATTTATTTATCGTTTCAATTATTTTCTTTTCGGTTACAGTTGTGAGATTGAAAATATACAAACGTATGAATACATAATTACTTTTTACTAAATTGGTATGTATTCCGTTATTATTATTATTATTACTATGATTAGCATCATTATACAGAGGATAGATGTTGTTTTCTTACGTATATTGTATATAATCTATGAAATGTTATGATCGAATGATCTATCATTTTATATTGTAGTCTAGCAGTATATATTTGGGATTTATATTTAAATCCATGCAAAAACTTGCTTTTAAATTAATGAATTCAACAATATAATGTCTAACTTGTAATATAATTTAACACACGTCATATGATATAGAATGTTATTAAAACTAGTATGGAAATCATCTTAATTTAAAACGATTTTATGAATAAATTCTTATTTTTAATAATATATTTATAAAGAAATAAATATATATTAATTTACAAATTAATAAATATTTCTAGTGTCATTGAATAAAATTATTGAAATATAAATAAATATACAACTGATTAGTATTTATTTTGGAGCAAAAAGAGTACGATTTAAGGAGATATAGATCAGATGATATGTCCTTGATCCTTATACTTTATGCATCCATTAACATTGATCAAACTTGATTTTAGGTTATATATTTTAATCGTATATTGTAATCGATTCGTAATATATCAAGTAAGAGTAATGTTTTCCATATATAAGATTACGAAATGCATTGTAAAACAAATATGAGATTAAAACTTAGTATTTATACTAACAATCTTTGGTGTGTTTTTGTTCCAGTTTTTCGAACAATTTCTCGGCTTTCTTCTTTGTGGCGCTGTTTCTGATCTGCCGCAGAGAGTTAGCCATCTGGTGGTAGGTATATGAGTTACGTGTATATTAGGGTGTATTTGTTAGCCTACCTATTCACCTTCATTACATAATATACACGTATCGTATTATGTAATCCTATTACGAAAATTGTTATGAAATTGTTATATATATATATATATATATTACAATTTATTGAAAATAGATTGTATATATATTAAAAAAATATTACTTTATTTTTCAACAATAATTTACTCAGTAACTTTATTTTATGATAAATAATGTTACTAAAGCATTTGTAATTTTTTTTTTATTAATTATTTAAAAAAAAGTAATATATGAAGGTGTGATATATAATTTGCAAGTGTAGGTTTATATGTTATTGACGACGAGGTAATTGAATAATGAACTGTACATAAGTTGGTATCGTTATTATTATTATTACAAGATAAATATACAGAGTGTGTGTGCGTGTAGTGTATGTATAATAAACTACAGTTGTAGTTTATTATATGTATACTATTATATTATATTATACTACATATGCATATGCTGCAATATAAAAATAAACAGTGCCATTACTATAACTAATATTATTGTTATTATACCTACAATAATAGTCAATTAAAATGAGATGTAGATGTCATCCTTATAACATCTTATTTGTGGGTAGAAAATCATCATGTACGTATATATTAAATAGTATATATTGTTAGTAAATATATGTTATTTTCACTGATATATATCTAAACATTATACTACTATGTAAATATATGCACAGGTAATACTAGTAGATTATATAAGCTTTAACCTACACAGAAAAATATAGCGTCACATTGAATATAACAGTATTATACTTGTAAATTATTATATTATAATAATAATACTATATCATTTGATATTAATTTACTGTTATTGCTATTATATATATATTAATAATATATAATATAATATAATAATATAATATTATAAATAACACAATATGGAATAGTACTCACTTTAAAAGAGCTGTATATAATAATATTACCACTACCACTACCGCTACAGCTACCACTACCACTACCACTACTGCCACTGCCATTACCCCTGCTACTGCTACTGCCACTGCTAATACTACTAGTATCCACTAGGTGTCGCCTGTCACCTGTTTATCTTCTTCATCGTCGTCGGTGTCGTTGTCATGGCGATGTCGGTGATGGCCGCCGTGTCTGTGACGATCTACTGGCGAATCTGATACTGCTATCGGTGGTACCTGAGGTTGTGGTGGTGGTAACGGTGATAGTAGTGGTGGTTGTGTAAGTGGTGGTGGTGGTGGAGGTGGTGGCAGTAGTAGTGGTTGTGATAGTAGTAGTGGTAGTGGTGGTAGTGGTAATAGTAGTAGTGGTGATAGTGGTAGTAGTGGTGATAGTGGTAGTAGTAGTAGTAGTAGTAGTAGTAGTAGTGGTAGTGTAAGTGGTGGAGGTAGTAGTAGTGATAGTAGTGGTGGCTTAAGTGGTGGAGGTGATAGTAGTGGTTGTGATAGTAGTGGTGGTAGTGGTAGTAGTTGTGATAGTATTGATAGTGGTAGTAGTAGTAGTAGTGGTGTAAGTGGTAGTAATGGTAGTAGTGGTGGTAAATGTGGTTCATTTATCAGAAGTATTCGTTTTGATAATTATAATAAATATAAATTAATATTATACGATATATATTTCCTTCAAAAGTGTTTCAAATAAAAATATACATCTATTCTATTATTGACGCCTATTAAACATAAATATATAATCATATTTTCTAATTTCCATATAATAAATAAATTCATTACGTTATTACATGCCCTTTATAAATTATTAATCTAATTTCACCTGGGATATAGGCTATTCCTTGTGTATGGAGGGTGCAGTTATTATAACTTATGATAGAGCATATTATAACATAGATGAGAGGATTATAGATATACTTTTTTATGTAATTGAATTGATTTAATTTATAGAAATTTAATTCATATATATATATAATATTAGTTATTTTGTTATATATGTAATATTTAATTTTTTATATATAAAATAAATTATTTGTATATCAAATTAAATTTGTCCTCTCGTCTATAATTCAAACTATGTCATAGTGCAGGAACTTTACAAGTCGGGCAGTAGTTTATATATCCAACACACCTTATAGAATACTATATTTTATATGATACAGAAAACAAATGAACAAAATAGAATTACAAAATATGTATACTAGTAAAGAGCTCTTAATATGTATTCGTTTTTGTATTTATTTCTACATTACCTAGTTCAGGTTGGTATCTCGATAAGTTCAATAGAACTTCTATACCATACCTGGGTTTTTGACCTCGGTCATCAACTAAATCTGATATTATTATTATACTAGTTACTACGAGATGTGTTTGTACGTACTTTTCTCTTTGAAGAAGCGGCTCTGACGAGAGTGGGTTTAGTCGGTATGGGTGTCGTACTGGCTGCGGGGTGGAGGGTGGATTAACTACACGGGGTGGAGGGTGCATTAACATTACGGGTTTAGGGACTAGGGTACACAAAACACGCGTTAACGATGTAGCTAGAAAAGGGTTAACGAAACAAGCTAACAACGGCTAATTAACTTACGATTATTAATATATTAGTAACGTATATTTTTTATATATTAATCGTCGGAGATGGCTAATATGCACACGAGAAACTAGAAACGCGAAAGAAGTGTTAATAAGTTAGATTTCAAAAACGCCGTCTCTCCTAGGAGCGTTTTTAATCGGCATCGATGATTCGGGACGAGGTAATTCGGAAAGAATTAGTTTGAGACGTCTTAAAATCTAAGCTTGAAATGAATTCTGAAGTAATATCGCGGGAATATGAGAAATAGTTTCGAAATGGCACAAATTTTTAGATCTCGATTAGCTAAGTAGCTTCTATGAATACGTTGGTGTAATAGCTATGATAATAATACTAATAATTTAAAGAGTTTAATAATATAATACATATGTAACTCATAGTAACTTCTTATGACCTATTACTATTCTGAATTACTTCCGTCCTCGATTACATTCCGCCGTTCAACTAGAATAGAATACACTCGCGCATACGAACAGGTGTTACACGAAAGCGAACTATCACACAATACCATAATACTTATTAAGCAACACTACTAGCAACTATGGGTTACCTTTCTTTTCGTTATCGAAATCCGAGGAAAACGATTCAGTAACTATAGCAACGGGGTGGTGAACATTTAGTGAAGTGAAGTGTGAAAGATTACATAAAGAGTATATAGGAAATAAATAGAATTATAAGTATAGGTATATTTTATATATAATATATTATCAAATTATTAAAATATTAAAACGAGATAATAGATATACGTTATACGCATTACGATAAAGAAAATACAAATGTATTGTACTATTAGTAAAGCTTTATATGCATTATATACGAATTATAAAATATATCATATCGTTATATCATATCGTTAAATCGATAGGAAAAGAAAATTAAATAGATAATCTTTAATAATTATAAATAAGAAATTATTAATATTATTAGATAATAATTAATAATAATAGAAACCTGATATCGGGTCAAGGAATCGTTTGTGAGATCTAGTGACTTCCTGTTCGAAGGTGACCCCTGATTCGGGCCACGTTTGGGAGAGGTCACCACCACCTCCGCCGCCGTTAGGATTAGAGGTGACCTTGCGGGGCGTCGATAGGGGCGTTCCTTTTGGAACTGCGGTGTCGAATAGGAGGTCATTAATCTTCTATTACAACTAATTTTAAAACTGGCTAATATATATTTTATTATACTAGTAAGGCTAATATGCTGTTTATATACGATAATAGATAATTGAAAATCAACGATAATGTGTTAAGTATAGCAGATCTATATGGTAATACCCTATGCAATTAGTACAAAGAGTGCAGTACATATGAAGATACCAATCGTACTCTGCGAATGTACATACACTAATAGCAAAGTATACGTGATTATATGTATTGTATGCTTGAAACGCAGTAATACATTATTATCACACTGCTTTACGAGTTAGCAGAGTTTATTTGTTTAAATGTAGAGAATTTAAATAAATTTAAATTACAAAAACAATTCAGGTATTAAATATAATGAATATAAAAATGTAATATACTTAATATAATATACTTAATATAATATACTTAATATAATATACTTAATATAATATACTAAACTAATGTAAACTACACTATAACGCAACTCTACCCGATATAATGTCAATTTCATTACTAGAGTATTATATAGAGTATAGAGTATTATATACTATATCGTTTATTTGGTAAATATAGATACATAGTGTTGAGTTTATGATAAGTAACGTTAACATTTATCATTTTATTTACCAATTATTTAATTCGTGAGATATACACCTCTACACATGTACAAACATCATAATTAAATACATTATTAGAATTTGATTACGTAAATTTCTGTACCATTATTATTAAATACGTGTGTTATTATTTGAATAA
Source organism: Osedax fenrisi (assembly GCA_964019155.1). Taxonomy (NCBI): domain Eukaryota; kingdom Metazoa; phylum Annelida; class Polychaeta; order Sabellida; family Siboglinidae; genus Osedax; species Osedax fenrisi. The sequence goes on from OZ025240.1 coordinate 96,364,059, forward strand.
AAAAATTATAAGAATTATATATATATCCATGCATTGAATACATATTATAATTACTATATTAGTATAGTAAATAAATTGAAATTCTAATCGTGGCAATATCAATATATCACAAGTGAGTGTGTGTTCGTATGTAGGCTTAGTATGGTGTATATATTACGAGTGAGTGTGTTTTCGTATGTAGGCTTAGTATGGTGTATATATTACGAGTGAGTGTGTTTTCGTATGTAGGCTTAGTATGTATGTATACATCAACGTAGGTGGACATGCATACACTGGGGCGATTGCATGCATATACTGATATGGTGGCATGCAACCGGGTATATGTATTAAGAATGATGCATATAGTATACATGGTATAGATGAAAATGAGCATGCCTAGTAAAGATAATAACATAATAAAAAGGATGGTAAGTTAAACATAAACGCCTTCTATTAACATATAAGTCCTCTATCGATACGCCCGATATCGACATACCTAGAAGTGGATTCGCATGCTAACGACACATTCGATATGGACACGCCCACGAGTCTAACACCCCCACGAGTGTGACACGCCCACAAGCGGTGATGTCGACAACAACCAACCGCTGTCCATGTTCCAGCTGAGCGCGACGTTAAGCTCCGACCGCGAGTGCTGGGGGCCGGCGACGGAGAACTTCATCTTCGAGCGTTGATAGATCTCCGCGTAGGAGTTACCCCCGCCGGCGGTGGCGCCCCCTTTGGAGAGGGCGTGCGCCGTCGATATCGGCGAAGAATCTGTGACACGGACGGCGAACGGGGGGGGGGGGGGGGTGTATAGAAATGGGCGGTGAGGGTGGATAGTGAACGGGCGGGTTTGTAAACCCGATTCCATTCGATTCGTATAGCCCGATATCGGCTGCTTCTAATTATTAGGTTTAAAACAATATCTAGGTATCGGTCAAGTCAAATATTTAAGATTTCATAATAGGTGATTTATTTATAAACGCGCGCATAAGGTGTGCATCGACCTGCCAGATAGTAATCAGTATAAATATAGATATCAGTCTGTAATTATAGCCTTTCACACAGAAACTGGCCAATTTTGATATACGACGAAAACGGGCTACACAAATCGGGCCGATGTCGCGCTGGTTGGGCGTGAATGCAGAATGAAATGAACGTTGGCAATGTGTAGAGAAGTATCGGATGTGATAGGGTGAGAAGATACGGTACGAAATAGGTACAAAGATATATTGATTTAGAAAAAACATGCATTATTTATTAAAGAATATATAAACAACGTAAATGTATATTTATGTCATAATATAATATTTTATAAATATTGTCATCTTAACCATAATATCGATATACTAGAAATGGAATTTCTTAAATGAAATATTTTGTTTAATTCATATTTATTTAAATATATATATATTATTATCATATTATTATTATTATTATTTTGATTATTATTATGGTGTCTGAACAAGTTGGTAACGTATTGGAAATGTATCCAAAAATTGAAGTTGGTGTCGATCGAGTATAGATATTTATAATTAAAAGCTTAATCAGTGATTGATAATCACATGTAAATAAATATATATATATATATATATATATATATATATATATATATATATATATATATATATGTATTAATATATATATGTATGTATTAATATATATTTATATTTATGAAATGTCAATTAAATGCAAGTTAAAACGATGAATATATTAGTAGCGATATTCTTGGTATCTCAATAAGATAAGCTAGTCAGTCGATATGTATATATATTTAAATATTCACATTTTATCAGTAGCTATATATATATATATATATATATGCATGAATGTCAGCGTATCAGTCTTATTTACAAATGGATGCATGTCATCAAATATTAGAAGTATTTAAAATATAATTACAAACTTTCAACCGTACTAATATTATCATGTTAGTATTTACAATAGTGTAGATTTTATCCGTTAACTTTTTTAAACTATTCTGCCTAAAGCTGATTTCACATACACAAAAAAAAAGCCAGATATATTGTCAAACATCAAAATGTGGCAGTTTCGGCATGAAGGGCTATAATTACAGACTGATATCTGGCAGGTCGATGTACAATGTACATTGTTTATGTGTGAGTTTATAATATAAAGGTTATTTATATATAAACTTTATATATAAATCACCTAGTTTCTTAATAATCAAATCTAAAATATTTGAATTACCCAATATCTAGAAAATATTTAAAAACAAATAATTTGAGGCAGCTGATATCAGGCTGATATCAGGCTTTTTGTTGTTGTGAAACCAGCTTTAAAATGATCAGTTAATAACATTACATAGGTATTGTATATATAGTTAGTTATATTAGTAAATTAGTTAATTATTTAAATATCTGTATTGTCGATAAGTTTGTATATTATATACAGTATATAGTTATTTATATTAGTACAATTAGTTAATTATTTAAATATCTGTATTGTCGATAAGTTTGTATATTATATACAGTATATAGTTATTTATATTAGTAAAATTAGTTAATTATTTAAATATCTATATTATCGATAGGTTCACTTATGATAACATAATTACATTTATGTATTTATTATACATATGCACATATTATTTTATAAAATGCAAAGTATACACTTTTATAAAACTCCAGTGTTCATTTCTAGATTATCACCTCAACTTAATTATTTGTGTATTGTTTATCACAATTCCATTAATTATGTTATATTCTCAATCTATAATTATTTTAAATAGTTGTTTATTAATATATATATTAACAATTTGTAATTATGTTATAGCTAAATAAATAAAATTAATAACAAATTAATAATATATATGTATATAGGTGTATATATATATATAAATTTATACAATATTACATAATAGCTTTATATAAGTACTAATATATTATATGCTAAATATAGGATAGATATATTTATTACTACAGTAATATTATACAGTAGTTTAATGGTATTTAATTAATTAGTATTCTCAGACCATGGTCTGGAATATGTTGATATATTCATATATGATATTATTGATTGTATAATATTATATACCTATTATATATATATATATATATATATATATATATATATATATATATATACAGAATACATATAGGATATAGGTGTATATTATATTCCTATATCTATAGATAGTTATACCAAGGTAATATATGTATATATTATATATATATATATAAATATATATATATATATATATATATATATACACTTATTCTAGAAAGGTATATTAATCGATATAGTTATAGATAGGCATATATATATATATGCTACTTGGCATAGCTATACATCAATATGGATAGTTATTCTTTAAATTGGTGCATCTATATGCACATATTGATTGGATTTTTTATATGCATCACCAAATAACAATAACAATACACACACACACACACACACACACATATCTACCTATATATATTCACCTGTATGGATGTATATACTGATCTCTAGATACTTATAATATAGGTGTATTATATTCTCAGTGCGAATACCTATAGATATATAGATAGGGTATTGTGCATGTATACAAATATATGTATGGCTTGTGGATTGTGCATATATATATATATGGCTCAGTGGAACAGGCAAAATCTAGCAAGCGAGAGGTCACGAGTTCGACTCCAGGCAGTTCTTGTGTTTCTCTCGTGTTTACCGAGAACTTAATAAACAACAAATCAAGACACAAGAAAGAACAATTGTACTATTCGTATTGTATTGTCCGGGTCCCTCGCAGTTTTTATAACATGTATAAATATATCCATAGAGCAAGAGAGAAATTTCTCTCTAGCTCTATGAATATACCCCTCAAGAAGTCATAGACTTCTTGAGGGCTCCATTTGTATCCTCTATTTGTATTGTAATCAATATATATATATATATATATATATATATTATTTCAATAAATATTATATTATATTTGATATGCCTATAGTCGTATACTGAACAATGAATTTCTATACTAATAAGTCACAGAGTTAGAGAGAAATTTCTCAGAGCTATAGCTCTATGTAATAAGGGGACCTGCAATAGCCGTATTACCAGCGCCACCTATACACGGTCTATCGTAGCATCTCAACCACCTCGACATCCGGTACTACTACTACCGCCACCTATACGGCGGCGGCCACGTTAAGGTAACATCAAAGACATGGTAACATACCTGTACTGTCCCGTTAGCCAATGGGACGAGCCCCTGTGCGGTAAAACGGCGGGACGATACGCTCGTATACGACTATCTATATAACATTCGCACCCGTCAGAGGATTGGCGTACTACTGTGCGGCGTACAGTGTGCGCTCTATTAGGTGCGCGTAATGGAGTGTATACATCATAATCCGCACCACACACTGTGCGAGCTTTATGTGGTGGCGGCTGGTGTATAGTCGTTGCGTTCGTGTTTCTAGACATGATCTAGTGTTTCTTAGTCAATATATATGCAAATATATATATATATATATATAGTTGTCTCGATAAGCAACACTGCTTCTACAATTACCTTGGATTTGCCTAAATCCACTGACAGTAGAGTGAGTTACCTCACTCAATATCTATGCCTAAATCTGATAATATACAAATATATATATATATATATATATATATATATATATATATATACACGCGCATGACCCCGGAGATGACCTATTGTTTAAGATCACGTGACGTGGTCGTACATATTCGGGCACTGCGCATGAGCAAACGATGACGATTTGAAGATGTATATCGTGCCTATAGACAAGTGTACCCGTTAGCACAGAACTAGAGAGAAATGTCTAGCTCTACGAGTGTCTCTAGCTCTATGCTTGTTAGAGTTCTAACATCTATAGAGTTACACACACGCACACACACACACACACACGCACACACACACGCACACACACACACACACACACACACACACACACACACACACATACATGGAGCGCTATATTCATATAACGATAATTGATGGTTGGCTCAGACAAAGTGCATGACATAATGCATCAGATAACCGCATGTTAAGACAATGCATGCATGACGTAATCGACACCTTGTCTATAGACAACCTATAGGTGATGTAGTACCGAGTAACGATTTAATGTGCACGTTATCAGTATTCTACGTTATACTTAACTTCATTTATATTCATATATATTATATATATATACATACTATATTTGTATATATATATATTATATAATAATAATAATATTTATTAGAATAATTGAATTGTGTTGTTGTCGTTAATTTACTAGTATATTTATATATTAGTATATTCATATAATTTGTCCTCCAAATATATATAAATTATATATTAATAATCGTATACGAATGCGAGTATATGCAATATATATATAATATATATATTATATATATATATATAATATATTATAATATATTATATATATATATATATATATATATATATATATATATATTTGAGAGTTTGTATATTGAAGGTACGACGTCACAAGATGCAGCTTATGACGTCGTTCCTGCATGTAGTATGTTAATCACCTGTAGTTTTTTATATAGAGTGTATTATGTGTAGGTATATATATATATATATATATATATATATATGTATATATACATAGTATACTAATGTTATGTCCTTTCTATAAACACATTGATCGAGGAGTAAACCTTCCCCTACAATAACAGCCATTGGGGGGTAATCCAGCTTGTAAATAGTTGCAAAGCACTATATTATATTATATTAACTATATAATAGCCTATTCTGAATAGGTATATATTATAGGTGGTTTATGGAGAACTACAATATATTAAATATATTATTTATATAATACGTATTTTACTATAGAGAATAATTGTATAGTAGTATAGGTATTCTATAAAATATTAGTATATAGTATATACTATATACACTATTTCTATAATATATTACACTATAGTACACATATTTGTAATGTACATTGGGATTGTACATACCTAACGATATAAGTAATGAATCATTACTAATGATCAGTTTATAATTTATATATAAATTATATATTATATATTATATATACATATATATACATGTATATATATATATATATATATATATATAATATAATTATTACTATAAATATATCACCTGCTAAGTATACTATATGAATTCAACTGTTTCTGTAGAAACCTATATTATTCGGTGAGCTAGTATACCAGCTATAGCGAGCGACATAACATCTATGCGTTCGACATAATATGTACAGTGTATAATATACAGTGTCTACATTATACACTATATAGTGTACAGTGTATAATATATAGTGTGCAATGCACGACGTGTATAGTTCATATTTAGTGTACATTGAAGACGCTGTGTACATTGTGTCTACACTGTATGTATTATGTGTACATATTATATAATTGACAGTGTTGCCGATACGCCGGGGTGCTTAATCCCCTCCGCGTAAGCCCCACATAGAAGACACCGAGAACTATAGCCACACCAGCAACGTAACATACCTGGTGTGTTCGCCAGGTGGCTACGATTAACCGTGTAGGTACGCCGTAAACAATGGTGGTAAACAATGGTGGCGTACAACAATACCGATTGTATCATGTGTGTGTATTACGAGCGCGTGCTAAACGGTATTAGTAGTATTATTATAAATATTGTTATGTGCATTAATGGACAATTACGTTAGTGTATCCAATACACGATACGCATAGTACAATATATATATATTGTTATATCAATATATCAACTCTATAGGTATACTTATATACGTATAGGTATACTTCTACAAGTATACTTCTATATATATATATATATATATATATACCTATAAATAATACTATACCTACAAACTTATAATATATATATATATATATATATATATATATATATATATATGTATATTTAATTATGACCACTAAAAAGGTATAGCATATTATAAGTTTGTAGGTATAGTATTATTTTGTAATATACAAAATATGTAAGTGTATATATATATATATATATATATATATATATATATATATATATATTGTTATTGTTATTGTTATTTTTATTTGGTGGAGTTCTTTCATCCCATCCAGGAACTTAGATGAAGTTTTCACTTATAACCATATATGGTTCTAATGTCCCTTCGAAGCCGCTCTCATGTTAAGGCATCCATAGTTTTAACGAGAGCCGATCATTTATTTATACACACTTATATAAGATCACTTTTAAATAATATTTTAAGACCCATTTTATAAAATTAATTAATGATCCGGACGAGGGTCGAATATATATATATATACATATGTGTGTACATATATGTGTATATGTGTATTTATATATAGTTATGTATTTCATACTTACATATTAAGAAAATCGGTTAGATATATTTGGAATATTATTACCTTTCAGTTAAGAGATAAATAAATATCAAATTTATTTATTTATTATTGAATCATAATATTCATATAATTATATATATATATATTTGTATTATATATTTATTTATATATACATTATAATATTATAAATAATAGTTAATAATATGTCTATAGATTTAATAATAATATCTACACTATATTATAATATAAACCGTTATCTGGGGATAGCTGTCTTCTAGTATTATTGGGCTGTTTATCTTCTTTTATGTTGAATGAATTTTGTGACTGTGTTTTCGTAATTGGCTGAAAAATAAGAATTGTATATAATTTATTACATAAATATATCGTCTGCATATATTTATTTATAAAGATATTTACTTGAATATTTACTTGAAAACTGAAATTATATCATAATTAATGAACTTATTATAATATGATTTAACATAAATACTTTTTTCAAAGAATATTATAATAGTAAGTATATGACTAGTTATTATTAAACAATAGATATTTTAATTTTCATATAATACGTTTTTTTATATACGTATTTATATAATAATATATATATATAATAATAATACAATATATATAACAATATACACATATATAATATTATTAAATATACAATATTATTTTTTATTTTATATGATATTTTTTATTATAGGTTGGTAATATATAAATGTATGAAATACATGTATAATATAATATTTATTCTCTAATAATGAAAGTAATTGATCTAATATAAATAATTATATGTGTATTAAATTAATGATTTTAGTTAAAATAATTATAATATATTATATATATATATTATTATATAACAGAGAATACACATGTGTATGTAAATAAGTGTGGTAATTATTTTATTATAATATTATATTAATATAATATTATAATTAAATTTATAATTAAATTATAAACTTATAAATTATGAACACATATTTTATTAGAATGATAATATTAATTTTGTTATATAATATGGATATTAATTATATCAAATATACAGCTATACAAAATTATAAAAATTATATTATTATATTGAAAGTACAATTAATATATTAATTAATAATGTTTACAAATGTATGCTAAATAAACAAGAATAAATCCGGGAATAAATATATTTGGTTTATTTATCAAAGAAAAATATGAATCTAAAATAATAGTTATAAGACAATAAGATAAAGTAGATATAGAAATTCTCATTAAAATAGTTCATTAAAATAGTTTAATTATAAATTAATTATGAATTACACCATTTGTATCATTTATATTATGAAAAGACAAATGAGTTAGATTGATAATGGAATATAATGGACACACATTCTATAATTAGCATATATGCAAATATTAAACTATTTGTATTGTGCATATTTGTATGTATTAAATGTAATTAGTTGCATCAAATACATTCTATAAAAATACACATATCTATTACACACTATATAAAAATATATAATACAATATATTTTTTCATTAATATTCATTAATTTTGAATAATAAAAATTTTAATAAAAAATATTACAATACAAATAAATTTTAATATGAATGGTTCCTGTAGGTTATACAAGGTTTGGGGTTTTTAAATGTGTTTTTTTTAGGTTATTTTGTTTATATCCCTTTTGAAATTGTAATGATAAATGATTTCTGTTATTGTTCTGCTAAAATTATTTCTATTTATGATTATTTATCAACATTATCTAGTTTCAATAAATAATACTATATCACACAAAAATATTCACTCATTTTAAACATGTTATGAAATTAAATTTTAATATGTTATAATAATCCAAAAACCTATAAACACCTATAAATAAAACCTAAAATCACAGTAAAACTCAAAATCTCCAATTAATTACTATATGTAAAAACCGGCGAAAGAGAGTTTTTATTTAAATAGTGAACATAGATGATTTATATATTTATTGAATTAATTGAAAGTTTATTTAAACACTTAATAAACTTAAAGTATTTTAATACACTTAAATAAATCATAAATGATTTCTCAAAAGTGTATATATATATATAGAATACAAATAATAGATTAGGTAAAATAATAAATACCATTAATAATAATAAAATAAAATAAAATAGAATAAACCATAAGTAAATTAATAAATAAAATAATAATGACAAACAATATTAGTATTACAGGTTTACACCTGATATAAATTGTTGTATATATTTCATGAATGTTTTATGCGATTTTATGGATCTAATATAGGGTGGGAGTGAATTCCATAGTTTTGGACCAATATAACTCAGTGCCCGAGTATTCATTTTTGAAGGATGGAGAATTGGGGTAGATAGAAGATGAGATTCATGGTTTCTAAGAGATGGAAGGGATGATCTTTGTACTAGAGAGGCAGAAATATAGGAGGGGCAATTCGAAGAGTATATTGAGGAATGAAATAGATAGTATGCGATAAACAGAGCGTTTGTTAAATGGGAACAATGGAGGTAAGTGTTGGTATGAGGAAATAGAGGTATAATCTCAAATACGTAGGTTATATGTTGTATGGATTGATGAACGAATAACTCGATTTAGGTGAGAGAGAGAGGATAAGGGAAGATTGATAAGGATTGAGGAACAGTAATCTATACGTGAGAAGACAAGGTAATTAACTAGAGTTTTGGTAAGAGATACAGTAATTTATTTTCGTATTTTTCTAATTCTAAATAGATGATAATTTGCATATTTAGTGATGGCAGTAATATGAGGAATGAAGGAAAGAGTAGAATCAAAAAGTACACCTAAGTTGGATGCAGTAGGAGAAGGAGATATTACAATGGTATCAATAAGAAAAGGAGGGAAGTAAGTCGGTGATGGAGAAATATTCAACAACGTAGTTTTAGAGGTATTAAGGAGAAGATTATTAGAAATAAGCCATTCTTTAATATCATTAGCACAATTGGAGAGTTGCTTATTGAGACATGGTGATGAGTTAGTTGGAAGAAACATATATAGTTGTATGTCATCTGCATATAGATGGTAATAGATATTCTGGATGGTAGTGGATATAAATAAATAGATAAAAGTGAAGGACCGAGTAGTGATCTCTGGGGAACACCATATTTCATAGGAGAATATAGAAAGAGAAGTATATATTTTTACACTGCTACTACGGTCAGATAGATATGAAGTAAACCATGATAGGGCAAGGTCTCTAACTCCAAGCAGGTGTAGACGGGACAGTAGAATTTGGTGATCAAGTGTATCGAAAGTACTGGATATGTCCAGCATCACAAGTTGACAGCAATTTTTAGTATTAAGGGTAGAAGTGATGACATCAATTACGTTTAGTAGTGCTGTTTATGTGGAGTGTCCTCGGCGAAAACTACTTTGTTGAAGAATATGGAGATTATTGGCGGTTAAATAGGAGATTAGTTGACGAGAGACAATTCTTTTCAAAATTGTAATCACCAAATGTATCTGAGAAATTGGGCGATAATTGAGAAGTGATTCGAGATCAAGTGAAGGTTTTTTAAGAATGGGAGTGATTATTGCTTGTTTAAAAATAAAAGGGACAGTACCGGAATTTAAGGAATATGAGATGATGTTACAGATAGTTGGACATAGATAATCGGAGTAAATTTAAAAAATAGATAGTGGAACAGTATCGGAGGGAGATATCGAAGTGGGCACATGTAGTAGTTTAGATATGAGAGATAATTGTGGCGGACGACAAAAACTTAAGAAATCAGATATAGGTGGGGTAACTATGATTGAAGGATAGTTGGCAGTAGGGTTATGGTTTTTGATCTTTATTATGATGAAGTCAATCTTATTATAAAATGTTTTGGAGAAGAGACAGCCTAATTGTAATGGAGAAATGTTAGTTATAGATGGTAGTAATGCTGGTTTTGGGGGATATAAAAACTTATTGGCCAGTCTGAAAAGTTGTCGGTTATCAGAAGAAAGATCGTTTATAACCAGAATATAATAGCTAGATTTGGCATAGGATATTGCTAACTTGTAGATCTTATGTTTCTCAATGAATGAAGTTCTAGAAGATGAAGATTTCAAGGATAGGTATATTCTTTCAGATTTACGAAGTGATCGTTTCAAGGACATGAGGTGGGAAGTAAACCATAGGGTATCAGGATGTAGAGTTACTGATATGGTTTTTGAAGGCGCATGTTTATCGAGTAAATGGGATAGTATAAAATTTAATACAACTGGTGAATAACAGTAGTCAACTAATGCAGAATGTAAGTCAGCTAAGAATATCATAGAATTAATATTCTTAATGGGCCTGTATGTAATACGTATTTTCTGATTAGGAGTGATAGTAAAGTTAGTTTTGAATGAGATTAGGAAGTGATCTGAAAGTAGATCAAGTCTAAAAATATTACTCATCATGAGTTCAGAATGGAGAGAACTGGAGAATACAAGATCAATAATATTACCATTTATATGAGTTGAGAAATGTACATGTTGTGATAGGGATAATGAATTTGTTAAATTAGTGAACATAATATGTGGATTTGAGGTAGCATTAAAATGATAGTTGAAATCACCAAGAATAATAGGGTGGTTTATAGGGTGAACTTATGAGATCAGTAGTAAGATCGTTAAACTCACTTAGAAAAGAAGCGAATTATGGTTTAGGCGGTAATGGATATATATTTATGTTTTTGGGTGAACAATATAGTTAGGCAGTCAGAGTAGGAGAAATTATGGATATACATGGTAAAGGTATATAACCTTTTACGAGGAAGCCAACCCACCATCACGACCTGATAATCGTGGCGATAAGATTAATGTATAATCAAAACTGTGAAATAGAGAAAATATGTCGGAATCATCTTGAGAGATCCATGTTTCCGTTAATGCAAAAATACTAAAATCAGACTTTTTAAGGAATGGTAATAAGAGGGAGGCATTGGAACGAAGAGAACGAATATTGATTAGTGCAATGTTATCAGATAAGGAGGTATATAATTGTCATTTAGAAGACGTCGATTTATATTTAAAATATTCTTTGTATATATTTATATATACTTAAATATATACTTATTTTTTTACTAAAAGAATGCTAATTTTAGAAATAAATTAAATAATAACACATATTTGTTTGTATTTTGTAGTTTATATATATATAACGAACATTTAAAATTGTATGATTAGTATAAGATCAAGAGAATGGGACTTACAATATAGGTCTTACATATTACCAATTTGTAAATTTATAAATATTCCAGAAATTTCCAATAATGTTATAATATAATATATTTGTAATCGGGTATTATATGTTAGGTTGTTTATTATATCTGAAAATTATCATAATATAAATACATTCTGAAAGTTTCATATAGTTTAATCAAGTAGTTCTAATGTTATGGAACCTAAAATATATAAAATTAATTAATAAAAATAGAACAGAGATATTAGATACAAATTTTCTAATTTTTATCAAATATTATTTTTAATAAATGATATATCTATTTAAAAATTATCTGTTTTCCCAGTCCTTAGGGTATTTTTCCAAACTTTGTTCTTTTATATATTAAAATAATTATGTACTTTTGAAATTAATATATATATATATATTATAATATTTTAAAAAGTCATGTATCAATGTATTTAAGTTAAATATATCTAATAATTATGTGTATAAGTGACACTATATTTCTATAATCTACTTAATAAATATATAATGTAAAATTATATTATTAATAAAATGAATAAAACTTGAAAATAAAATGTATAACATTATATACCACATATTCATCTTGAAAGTGTATTTATAATTAGGATATTATGTTATAATATATAGATATAAATATACAGATGTAAATGATTTTTTTTATACATGTTTAAATATTGACAACATAAGATGCTTTCACACTAAAAAAACATCATTATTTGTAAATCCCAATATTGGACTATACAAACATTTATTATTTATTCGTCAAAACATTTATAGATTTAATAGGTAATTTATATATATATAAACGCATGCCTAAAGCGTCAACATGCTCGATATCGATATAGCCGTTCACACCGAAAGTGCCCGATTTTTATGTTTGGCGATATCGGGCTATTTTTTTGGTGTGAAAGCACCTATATAGCATGTTACGTGTGTTATATGTGCATATTTACTAATAATTTGTAAAACCAATATATAATTAATATTTTAATTTAGATAATATTATATTATGTTAAAATCTACACATTAATTATTCATGTTACTAGTGTCTATTATAGTATTTGTATAGTATTTTTACACTTTGAGAATATGTGTAGCCTACATCATAAATAATTATTTATATTTTCAAATAGAATACATATAAATTATGATATTATTATATCATAATTTATATGAATTATGATATTATTATATTGTAATTTATATGTATTCTATTTAAAAACATAAATTGTATAATAATCATAACATTTTGATTACATGTCAAATTTATACAAATATATAGAAAAATTATATATGACATTAATGTAATATTAGATTTTATATAATAGAAAAATAAACATAACAGTAATTATAACTATTATGTAATCTGATCTTAGCTGCATATAATATATTAATGTAATGTTATATAAAAGATCAGTATATCAAATCAGTATCCAACAGTACATGTGACAAAATACAAGTCTATGCAGATAATTATTATAATCTATATATATGTGTACGTAATGTATTTATATTAATAGTTCTTAGTTAGATAATAGCTAATACAAAATATTATAATTAAACATAAACATTAAAACTATGTCCATGCTATATCGCGATACCTTGTTGTTAAAGCCATCAGATTTTTTATTTCCGCCCTCCCACGGCAATTTTCCAGCACTGGGATGTCGTCGCGGTGAAGGCCCGTATTTATTAGACGACGTATCCGATGCTACGCTAAAATTAGTCGGAGTCGATCGAGCCGATGTCACCGATTCTAGTTCCAGTGTGTCGATGGAACGGAACGATCGCGCTGAACTCGCAACAGACACGCAATTCGACGCGGAGAGTATCTGTGCAATGAGATTGATGATATTATGATGCATACTATTGATATTAATAAAATAGAGATAAATGAACACTCTTTAACGTCTTAGTTACATTTTGTATAATTTAATTATTTTATATTTTTATATTTTAAAGATAATTTTTAAAATTTTGTATATATATATATATATATAGCTATATGTAATTTATATACCATTAATTTAATTATTATAAACCTATACAAAGTTTTTAAATAGTAATAATTAAATAAAAATCTAATTAATTTAAATTAGTTTAATTAATTAATTATTTATTTACCATTACTTTAATAATTATAAGTATTTAAGTGTATTATGAGCTTAATATGTAATATACAACATTTAAAAATAATATTGATTAATAAATAAATAAATAAATAATTTAATTTAATAATTAATAGTCAACTAATTAGTTAATTATAATCAAAAAAGAGTATTAGGAGCTTAAATCTACAAAATGTTCATATAAATTTGATTAATTGATAAGTATATTAATATTAAATATTATTTTAATACTATTACATTAAAATGATATTATATATAGTTAAAATATTAGTATTTTACGAGTGACAACAGAAAATATTATATATTACTTTGAAGCCCTAAAATTATAGTATTATTATAACCTAAAAAACTAACAGAAAATAAACAATTCTTGTAATAAATATTATTAATTTTACTTACCCAATCTATATCAGCACCAGTTTGAGGTGTTGATCTAGTAGATCCAGCTGATTGGGGAATAACCGATGTAGCGTAGAGTACAAGCCTATCTTGGTTAAGTCTTGGAAGTTGCCTTCTTGCGAGTCTAGCCTAAATAAATATATATTATAATTTTTATAAATTATATGTTGAAAAATTATATAATTGATGATAAAATTTATATTTGATAAATAAAATATTCATTAAAAATAATTATATTTGTAATATATTAATGATATCATTATATTTATAATATATATATATATATATATATATATATATATATATATATATATATATATATATATATATATATATGAAAATAGAATATACCTGAACTGCTGACATTACACCATCTCCGTCATAGCATAGTTCTATACTATCGACAGCTTGTACTAAAGGTTGAAGTTTACCAGCTCCCATTGCTTGTGCCAATAAAGCAAAAGTTTCTAGTGAAGCTTGTCTTACCTATATTTAACATATATTTTAAATATTAAGGAGTCCAAAATTACGAATTTTCACTAATAATTGCGTTTTAATATAAATCAAACATAGGATAATAGCGAATGTTCGCAAAAGCAAGTGTTTCGAGCGAATTTTTGCAAGTTGACCTCACATTTATATATATATATATATTAATGAATAAGTCATTAAAAATAATTACTTATAAATTATAATTTATAATGATACTATTATTATAATAGTTATGACAATAACCTGCCGTTTAGGATCAATGAGCGTATGCGCGATCAGCTGACATATATTCGATAGATTGAACTCGTAGCTAGGAAAGGTCAGCAATGATGATATAATGATGTTCAGAGTTTCTTGGCGAACTCTTGCGTTTCGATGGTTTAAATTCTCACATATTATGCTGAGTACTTGGCTTGCGGTTAATAAATGCATCAGTTGCACTAATACCTTTAATGTAGATTATAATGAAATAAAAATATCATATGATTACGGTCGTATAATATAGATTACCTTCATTATCGACTGCCGTATTACTATTTTACTGTTATCCATACGTTTAGTAACTGAATAAACAAGTTGTTTGAGATGTGGTCTCATATCTAGAGCTTCTGTATCAATTAACGTTGCAAAAATATCCAAAGTTATGGTGATAATGTTAAAACTCTGATCTTCCAATAAATTACTTAGAAAACTAAATATAAAAATTATATTATAAATAGTTTTAGGAAATTAATATAAATATATATATTAACCTAATAAAATTTAATAAATATGGTTGAATTTCTGCAGAATTTAAGTCGTGTTGACATTTAATTATTAATTGTAATTCATCAACGGCATTCGCTCTTTGACGAAAATTTGAATCATCCGTAAGTATATTTATAATTTCCGAAGGAATAACTCCGAATTCAAATGATTCAGAATCTAAAATTCATATTTACCTCAATTTAGATTATTATAATCATTATATAATAAATAATACCTAATATAAAGTGCAGTAGTGAATTTTATTTAATAACCGATGTTATATGAATATCAGTGATCTCGTGCGAAGTGATTATTTGCGGAATGATCTTATGCCAAATTATAATATATTTTTAACGTAAATAATTATAAATTGTAGAATTTACACTGTGTACGAAATCAGATGAAATTAATCTAAATCACTTCTCATAAGGTTACCATATTAAATAAAAATATACATATATATATATAATCTAACTGAACACAGGAGGCCTTGGTGTAGTATTAGGAGTATTTTCTGCACTACTATTTTCTTGATTATTCGAATTCTTATTATTTCCTCTACGCTTGTGCGAATTATGCTGTAACGGTATTCGACGAGCGGGTTTATTATCTATTATATTATGATCCAATAATTCCTCGTAACATTTCTGCACTTCTAATGGCAATTTATGTAAGTCAGAAACAAAGGTTTCGTATCCGATAAGGCATCTCAATTTCTCGAGCGAAAGAAGTACGTGCTGACGTATGTTGTCTTCGTTGTTATTGTCGAGTAGGCGACGGGCGAGCGATTGCGTAATCTCAAAGTAATCTTCCTTGGCGAACTCCGGAGTAAACAGTAGAGGTAGTCCGATAATGACTTCTCGAGCTATCCGCTGATCTCGGTGTTCTATTCCGTAGGTGACCAGCGCTCTAAGCATGTCTTGTATCGGTCCGTTGTGTTTCATGTACGTGTGTATCAGATGAATGACGTCTCGTCGTATGGCCACTTTCGCGTGACCCATATTCGGTATCAGCCGCGGAAACGTGACTTCTAAACACGATTTAAGATCCGAACCTAATTTAGGGATGCACTCTCTAACTAGCTGTAAACAAATGTGTCGCGCTTCCCATGACGGGTCTATTAAAATAGGCAGTAGAGCTTGGAATATTATTGCCTGGTCGTTGTAGGGTAATCTACCTCCGTTACGTCTAAGCAGGTTTCTTAGTTTTTCGATTACTTCGACCTTGTCTGTATTTCTTTCTTGGAGACTCGTTAGAAGATCGATATCATTCATATCCCAAATCTTTGATTTGTTTGTAGAATTACGTAATAAATTTGCCTGAGAATCATCACTGATACGATTTACGTTGCTTGGATAAACTACTTTCGTCGCCGTACCTGCCATCAACACTTTGCAAAACGCAATGCTATATCCTGTTTATCTCGCAACTGACCATCTTCATGATTCTACAATAAATTTATAGATTCAACAAGTCTTTTAAATACTAAAATATATTACGAATTATATAAAAACATTGGAATTATCTTATTATATACTTAAGTATAATTTATTTGATTTGTATCAAAATGGCTCCCTAAACAACAGGATTTTTAATCACGTGTTATTTTCCATGCGCTCAATTGGATGTATTTAAAATAACAATAAATGTAAATAAATACTAATAAAGGGTATAAAGATATGGTACGCTGTTATTTTAGGATAATACAATGGTTAGCATGTATTGTATGTTGACCATAGCGACGATAAAGTGTGCATACAGTGCAATTATAATAATCTACGAGTTCATTATCATATATATTTGATATACGTTGTATACTAATGTACAGTATTTTTGCATTAATACATTTATATTGATTTTATATATATATATATATATATATATATATATATATAATATATATATATATATATAATAAATATTAATGATATAATTGTATAATATTAAAATACTATACATATATATATATATATATATACTAATACGTATTATTATTAACAGTAATATATATATATATATATATATATATATATATATATTAATATTCATAACCTATATAAAATTAGTTTATTATTTAAACATATACAATATTTAACGTGTATATTATGTATTCTAAAATACTATTTTTTATAATCTATAACATTTTCTATAATAATGTCAATAACGTTATAACTTTATTAATTATAATTTATTATAGATAGCCAGTTAAAAAGTGTTAGTTCATATAAATAGTTAAATATAAGAAGAGTTCATATAAATAATTAAAGTATGTTATTCATTGTTGTATTCATTGTATCGTAGAATTTGTATGCCCATATATGGTACTATATTATATGATACTATAGTATAAATACTATAAATATATTACATATATATATATATATATATATATATATATATATATATATTAATATATAGGTTTTAAACTATGTCTAAATTACTTAATATATTACATAATTATGTATATTAAGTAATTTACACATAGTTTAAAACCTATATATATAACCTGATATATATAACCCCCTATCAGGTTATATAGGACTCTGTTTAATATAATTTATGTTATTTATGTCTTCATTTCTATATTAATAAGACTATAGTCACGTATGAATTACAAACGCTTTATAGGTTTGTATAACGCTCTATATTCTGCTAAATATATTTTATAATACTGTATTAATGGCTTACTTCCAACTCCCTTAAACTTAACCCCACCAAAACAGAAGCTATCTTTCGCCACTTACCCCTATAGGGCCTACGACGTAGGCCCTATAGGGGTAAGTGGCAAAAGGTGGAGGAACGTAGGCCCTACGTTCCTCCACCCTCCTTGAACCATCCCCGATCCTACTAGACATGATTACCCTCCCCTACTCTAAACATGTTCGTAACCTTGACCTACACATCGACTCCACTCTTTCCCTTGATACTCACATCCAAGCTAACAGTAAGAGCAGCATAATAGCAACATAACATCATATGCTAGAGCCTCACACGTTTACATTGTGCTATTATGCTGCCATTATGCTGCTATTAATTTGGCATTCTATTATGCTGCTGTTATGCTGCTATTATGCTAATATTATGCTGCTATTAATTTTAAATTCTAATAATTCTATTCTAATAATAGCAGCATAATAGCAGCATAATATACTTTTAAAATTAACAGCAGCATAATATTAGCATAATTTCAGCATAATAGCAGCATTAAAGCATCATAATAGCATGACATTTTAATAGCAGCATAATATACATTTAATAGCAGCATAATGGCAGCATAATAGCACAATGTAAACATTTGAGGCTCTAGCATATGCTGTTATGCTGTTATTATGCTGCTCTTACTGTTTGCTGGGATTGCCCACATGCACAAATCCATCCACTACTACTAACACTGCTTCCGCCTAATATGACGCTCCATTCCCTTCCCCATTGCTGTTACCATCGCCTCCTCCTATATATTACCCCTATTCGACTATTGTAACAACATACTATTCAATCTCCCCGCCTACAAACTTATTAAACTACAACGTCTTAACAATTATTTAGTCCTACGTTGCGTCCATCTACTTCCCCGTCGTTCCTCTGATTCCATTACACTTCTCCTCAAACAACTACACTGGCTCCCAGTCTCCTACCGTATTAAATACAAACTTTCCTTAACAATCCACAAAGTCATACATCACAACTCACCCGACTACCTTGCCTCCCTTCTCCATCTACACACACCCACTACTCCAATCCACAAACACATTTCTCCTTACTACACCCCACCTATACAACCTCCACTCCTCCCATATACGCTCCTTTGCCCTATCTCCCCTTACCATTGGAACTCCCTACTCTACCACCTTCGAACAATGACATCAACATCCTCCTTCAAATGTCAAATAAAGACATAATTTTTCTCCCATGCTTTCCCCCCAACACAATAATCTCTCCCACGGACGACCTATTGCTCACGCACAGCTTAGTCCTAAAACCAAAAAAAGTAAAAAGTAAGTAAGTAAGTATTTAACCTAATATTTTCCTAATTCGTAGTAGGAATTAAATCTAAAAAAATACACTAATATGCCCACCTAAATAAGTGTATATCCATCGTATATCTCCATTAAAAATATATCTCCATCGTAATTATCCATCATATTACTAGTGCATTTAGTCAGAAAGCTAATACAATATTTTTAATATAATATATTCCTACATCTTGTAACTACTTACATCGACATTTATTAAAATATTTTAAAACAGGTCTCAATATTATAGAAATCAATAGTCTTTGAAGCTTGATACCATTAGGTTACTTATCATTTTACTAAAACATACTTAAAAACCATATGTTCGACCATGATATATATACATAGGGGCGTTACAGGGTGATTAAAAGTGGGGGGATATCTCAGACTCATCAATTATTTTACATTTCCAACAAATAATGGAAAACCATTACTCAACCTACTAATTCCACCAGATAATCTTATGTGTTTCAGTCTTCGATGTAAAGAAATAATTTTATTTACATCGATGGTTCATGTATTACATTATTAGGATTATTTTTGATGATATCATATAATATATTAACTTATGTTACCTAATATAACATGTATTATTTTATCATTTTTATATTTATATTACGTATATCCATATTTATATTCTATGTTCTTATTTTATTATCTATATACTTTTAAGCGGCTCGTTTGTATATATTCATACCCATTAAAATAAATGTATATTATATTTGATATATAAGACTAGTAGGATAAATTAACCGAATATGGACAGTGCCCGAATACGGACACTCTCGATATCTCAGAAACTATAAATCCTATAAAAAAAATGTTAATGAATAAAATATTCATAATTATATAAATAGTCTAAAAAAGTATTTTTTATTTTTTAATTAATCACAATAGTGCTGATATATCCAATAAACTGATTTTTTATTACGTTTTTAAATTAATGAAAAAAAATTTCAATTTATAACCTTCTCAAGAATATACAAATGTATCGATATAAAATATAACACTATATTATTAAAAAATAAAGCTTCTAAAATTATATATATATAATTACTATATTTATTATCAAATATTCATTAAGTTATAAGCATATATCTAGATGTCATATAAGTCCCTAATACGGAAAATCTATATGTCTTAATACGGACACCCTATAATCAATCAGCGCGTATACGCTATAGCGTATCAACTATTCTGATTTTTATAAAATTCGCGTGTGTTATAATATTAATACCACCAATAAAGCTAAATCTAATATATATCATGTTATTATTTAGATAGGTTAAATAGTCTTAAATAGTCTTAAATAGTCACACTTAAATTTATTATTAATTAAAAAAATTATAAAAATAACTAAATTATTAACTAATTAAATTAGAATAAATTGTTCATACAATTAATTAAAAACAATGTAATTGTAATTTGTCTGATTGATTTATCACTATATAGTTTATCTAGTGGTATATAGAGTGTCCGTAATATAACATAGGGTGTCTGTATTCGGAACGGGTAACGAATACGGACACCCCTGTTATCTATGGAATTAAAAGATTTAATACAATTTTAAAATCACAATAATACCTATAATCAATAAATATTAATATATTGTAATTTTTGAATACAAATAATGAGTCATAAAATGTTAAGACAATTTATTGTTAAAGTATCCGTATTAGGTTACTTTTCCTACTATTGTAATTTTCACTATATAACACATACTTTTAATCATAATATTAATTTATTTAGAAATATGGCTGACAAAAGAAAAAGTGATTGCGAATTAGACAATATGGAATTAAAAATAAAGAACTATATTTCTATTATTTCCAAGAGTACATTTGAGGTCGTCATTAGAAGTTTTGATTCGGAATTTAAAAATAAATGTTTATCATTGTTAAAGGTTAGCTATACTATTATATTAACTATAGGTGTGTATACGTATATAATATATACGTATGCACACCTATATATATATATATATATATACATATATATTTTCAAAAAATGAAATAATATGTAATAGGATTATATAGAAAATAATATCTCTGTTTAAGTATCTACTGTTATTAACATATTTATACATTTTGCAATTCATGAATATGTGTTACATGCTACACACACACATATATATATATATATTGTTATTTTTATTTGGTGGAGTCCTTTCATCCCATCCAGGAACTTAGATGAAGTTTTCACTTATAACCATATATGGCTCTAATGTCCCTTCGAAGCCGCTCTCATGTTAAGGCATCCATGGTTTTAACGAGAGCCGATCATTTATTTATACACAATTATATAAGATCACTTCTAAATAATATTTTAAGACCCATTTTATAAAATTAATTAATGGTCCGGACGAGGGTCGAACCCGTGTCCTACTGCTTGTGTGTCCGGTTTTGGCTTCTGTATATAGGTTGATATATATATAAATATAATGAAGTATCAAATAATTGTAAATTCTGAATAATATCTTACACTTTCTTCACATTATACATAATTAACGTGAGATAGATGATCATGAATAATCTACAAATTTTATTTCTTATATTTATTTTATAATTTATAGATTCATGATATATACATATATAAAAAATGAATAGCCACTCATTATAACTATGATAACCAGTAAATATTTAACTATAATTTATAGACTGCATATTTCACTAGACTGAGAAATACAAAACGTATCAGTAAATATACATACGCATATAAAGTAAAATATACAGTAAAACCTCAATATAAGAAATCCCTTTATAAGAAAAATATATTTATAAGAACATTTTTCACTTTAAAATTTTGTATTTGGTTGGAATTCAATTTTTCCACATAGAGTTTCTTATAGAGAGATTTCACTATATATATAGCAGGGTTAATGCCTGTGCAATGCGCATACAATAATATAATAGTATCAATATTACTTTTAACATAATACAATATCTATCATTATTAGTTGTAAATATATTACATATTTTTGAAAATTTGTTATCTTAAAATATAATATTCATATGATATTTATAACTAAAATGTTAAACAAATTAACTATAGGAACTATAATTAACCTATTACAATTATAGATTGTTATTTACCGATAAATAAAAATCTATAATTGCATAGTGTACATTATATATTGCAAGAGTAGGATAATAAAAATGATACTAAAATAATGAACCTAAATAATATTGTAAACCTCAATACAAATAAAACCAATGTAAATATTTATATTGTTTAGCTAATAAACTTATTAACAGATAACATATAGTTTTAATAAATTCATACTTTCTGATAAAGTGATATTAAAAGTATAATATCAGTTATAAATTACCTCCTAATTATATATTATGTTATTATGTATTGTATATCATTTACTATTTAGTAAATATTAATATATATAGGTTAAGTATATTATATTTATTTTTAAGGATATTATAATGCATATAGGTTAATAATTGCCAAAAAATGAAATTCGAAATTGAAAATAGGTTAGAAAAAGTGTGCAATTATAATGGAAATACACAACATCAGTCATCTTGTGATTTAACACCAAAGAAAAGTGTGAGTATCCATTTAGAAAATACACATATATATATATTAAATTAAATTACCTATATAATTAATAATTAATATGAAACATATGTATCATATTAATTATTCATATGAATGATTATTAGTATTAATATTAAGAGTAATTATTGGTATTGGTTATATACAGGCTCGATATTAATTTACGATCTTGTGAATCCACATCATCATTTAAAACATTATTAAAAACTCATTTATTTATAATTGCATATGAGTTATAATATAATTTTTATTATTTAATATATCCCGAGCATATATTACCTTGTTTTTATATTATATTACCATGTTATCACAAACAATTTTGCTAACCTTCATTTAAAAAGTGTATAAACACAAATAAATAATAATAATAATATATATATATATTGTTATTGTTATTGTTGTTTTTAATTGGTGCTCCATGGAGTCATTTCATCCCATCCAGAAACTTAGATGAATAGTTCACTTATAACCATATGGCTCTAATTTGCCTTCGAAGCCGCTCTTATGTTAATGCATCCATGGTTTTAACGAGAGCCGATCATTTATTTATACACAATTATATAAGATTACTTCTAAATATAATTGTGTATAAATAAATGATCGGCTCTCGTTAACAAAATATCCCAATTTAGTTCATTTTTAAATCTAAAAAATAATTATTTAAATAATTACATACTTATTAATGATTATAATCATTAATATGTATACATTTTAAATCTTAAAATATTATTTTAAACCAAATTATTACTATTTTATTGTAATATATAAAATAATATATAGAATAATTAGTGAATCCCTATTTGATATTTAATAAGACTTCACGAAGTACCCTACTGCAGTACCCTCATTAGTATTGAACGTCACCTAAATATTGATATTGATACTCTCCATTCAAATTTATATTTATTTTGTCTATTTATGGGAAAGTAACCGAATACGGACAGTGCCCGAATAAGGACACTCTCGGTATCTCAGAAACCATAAATCCTACAATAAAATGTTTAATGAATAAAATATTCACAATTATATAAATAGTCTAAAAAAGTATTTTTTATTTTTTAATTATTCAAAATATTGCTGATATATATACAATTTACCAGGTGTTTGTCTAGAAAACTTTCTTCCTATATAAATCACCCCCAACCCTATAGTTATAACTATTACCTATCTTCATAATACATTTACCCCCAAACCAACTGCCTATCGAAGTCATCTTCCATTTTATTAAAGAAATAGGATTATAATGTTATGAGTATTGTATGTGAGATTTTATGTTTCAGTAGTATATATATATATATATATATATATATATGTATATATGTATACATACTACCTTCAAAGCATCCCTCCATTGACTTCCATAATGCAATTATACCGCTACTAAGGTATACTAATCTGGAAATAAAACTCCTCACTAATTTACGTATTCAGCAATCATATCATCTATCATGCGGTAATAATTATTATTTGTACATCTTAATTTTCAAATTATTTAATTATCTTTTGATTTTTTTATATTGTTATTAACGAATATTAGTGATATATTTGTATATTGGTGTTTAAATAAACTATAGTTTATATATGACAGTTTTTCTAATACATCGGTTATAAATATGGGTAAAAATATAGGGGAAAGTAATCTAATATGGACAGTGTCCGTCGGACACTTTAACAATAAATGGTCTTAATATTTTATGACTCATTATTTTTATTCAAAAATTACAATATATTAATAGTATATGATTATAGATATTATTGTGATTTTAAAATTTTATTTAATCTTTTTATTCAATAGATAACGTGGGTGTCCGTATTCGGTACCCATGTCCGAATACACACAGTGCCCGTCGGACACCCTGTGTTATAATACGGAAACCCTATATACCACTAGATATTATTGATAAACTATTATTGATGAATCAATCAGACAAATTACAATTACATTATTTATCATTAATTTTATAAATATTTTATTTTAACTTAATTAGTTAATAATTTATTTATTTTTATTATATTTTAATTAACAATTCAATTTAAGTGTCTAAATAATACAAATTTTAGATTTAGCAATATTGATCGTATTAATATTATAACGCACGCGATTTTTATGAAAATCAGAATAGTTCATACGCTACGCGCTGGTTGGTTATATACCCTATAGGGTGTCCGTATTAAGACATATAAAGTGTCCGTATTGGGGACTTATATGACCTATAGATATATGCTTTTAACTTAATGAATATTTGATGACAAATATAGAAATTATATATATATAATTTTAGAATGCTTTATTTTGTAATAATACAGTTTTATATTGTATATAGATAAATTTATATATTCTTGAGAAGGTTTTAAGTTGAATTTTTTTTTTCAAAAATTTAAAAACGAAATAAAAAAATCAGTTTATTGGATATATCAGTAATATTTTGAATAATTAAAAAATAAAAAATACTTTTTTAGATATTATTGATAAACTATTATTGATGAATCAATCAGACAAATTACAATTACATTATTTATCATTAATTTTATAAATATTTTATTTTAATTTAATTAGTTAATAATTTATTTATTTTTATTATATTTTAATTAACAATTCAATTTAAGTGTCTAAATAATACAAATGTTAGATTTAGCAATATTGATCGTATTAATATTATAACGCATGCGATTTTTATGAAAATCAGAATAGTTCATACGCTACGCGCTGGTTGGTTATATACCCTATAGGGTGTGTGTATTAAGACATATAAAGTGTCCGCATTGGGGACTTATATGACCTATAGATATATGCTTTTAACTTAATGAATATTTGTTAACAAATATAGAAATTATATATATATAATTTTAGAATGCTTTATTTTGTAATAATACAGTTTTATATTGTATATAGATACATTTATATATTCTTGAGAAGGTTTTAAGTTGAATTTTTTTTTTCAAAAATTTAAAAACGAAATAAAAAAATCAGTTTATTGGATATATCAGTAATATTTTGAATAATTAAAAAATAAAAAATACTTTTTTAGACTATTTATATAATTATTAATATTTTATTCATTAATATTTTGTAAATGATTTATGGTTTCTGAGATACCGAGAGTGTACGTATTCGGGCACTGTCCGTATTCGGTTACTTTCCCCTAATTATATTTAATTACATAGGTTTAATTAACTATGCATGTTTATAAAACATTACTTTTTAACCTAAGTTACATATTAAAACATAGAAATGCATACAATTTAATATATAACATTTATATATTTTAATATATATATACTTGTAAAATTATATTATTATATATAATAAAATAGGATATAATATATAACCTATACTATTATTTGGTAAATTACTGATTCTGTAAATATGTATATGTATACATATATGTATATATATACATATATGTATATATATATATATATATATATATATATATATATATATATATATACCTTACCTACCTCTATTTAAATATACACAATTATAAATTGACCATCCTATAGGATGTATTTAGTAATTACACATATTGCTTCTTTTAAACACATAATAAATAATTAAAAATAAATAAATATTAAACCTATTGGTAATATATTGTATACGTAACAAATAGGATATATAGGATACATACCTATGTTATGTAGGTTACATCTATACATGTAAAATATATATTATACATGTAAATAATAATTTATTTTGAATATAGGTACCTATTTATAAGATATACCTACGTAGGAGTATCTACCTCTAACTTTAAGAGTACCTACTTCTAATTCTTAATTAATATTATATAATTAAAATTATTAATACTTTTAATAGAGAAGAAATGAATATTCGTCTTCTGATGTTATAGAAAATGATTCAATAGAAGATGGACACTTCAATGATTTAATGGACGAATGAATATCATATATTATTAATATATGATATTATATAATAGCTAATAAAGTTATGAAAATAGACCTACATAACAATAATTGTTAATAAATTAAAATTATTTTAACCTACATTTTATATGAATATTTTAATGTATTATATTCATAATTAATAAATTTTATATAATAACGAGGTTTTCTTCTAATTCATATTTTGTGAATATTTTATATTACGCTTGAGTGAGTTTATCTCATTTCATCCTGGATTACATATTTTAATATAATCAATGACAAAACTCGTCTTAAAACTAATTATTTTAATATTATTGTATTCATTAAAATCGTAATATAATGTATTACACCTTGTATTTTTTGGAATTACGATTTAAAGAATATAGAAACAAATATTGTTCAATTCAAACCTAAGAAACATTTATTAGTAATAGGAATTAAAAAATTACAAATTAAAAAATATGTATGCATTTTCATTTTACAAATATATAACTTTCTATGATAGAAATTACCACTACAGTGTATATATATATTAACTATATATATATTTATTATTAATAGTAAATAATGAATTATATAAATTATTGTCCTAATACTGATTTTGATATCAATTTAATATTTATATTTAATTAGGTTATGTAAATATGTTAACTAGATGAACTAATTTTAATTATATTAACCTAGAGGTTATAATTATTATATATTCCATTGCCTACAAAAAAACATCGTGATTATGGGCCGTGTTGGATAATAAATATAAAAACAAAATAAACAGAGAACGAAAAAACTAATAATAAAATAAATGAATTTGAAAATAATGTAAAATGTAGGATATATATATAATTTACGTTTGAATAATGCAATTTATGTAATACATCTACTCTTATATATTATAATGTATATCTATAGATTATTCCCATTTTTGGTGCAATAACTTTCTGTTATTTCGTAGTAGGCTGAAGATGTTTAACGTTGCACTGTTTTCTTCCTAGATCTATTTGGCTTCTATAAATAATGTTATTATCAGCTAAATATCCAGGAAATCAAAGGTAAATGGAATTATGTATAATATACAACCTATACCTACATATACCTACATATCTGAAATTAAGCCAACCGAGTGATCGTATTAGAGATACACTAGAAACTATCGAGGCATGGTTGTGTTTATAAAATACACGTATTTATAGCACAACGTTGAATATTTTCGAGTTGATACATACGATTTAATTTCACAATAACGAACAGCAGTAGATAAGTATACTGAACATTAGCAAGTGAATTCAACATTTAGTGATGACATAAATAATTTTATAACGAGATTTATTATTATTATATAGAAAATAGTATGCCTATCTTATTAATGTATACCCATAGACTATATTCTAGGTGAGAAATGATAAGTTAATCAAGGGTAGTTATATATTGAGAAGTATGAATATAGAGTATAAAAGGATGAATTAATCATAGAGGAGAATATATTCAAGAGAGTATTATAGTATTAGTTTTAAATTTAATATTAATATTAAAATATAAATTCAATAATAAATAAATTGCGTGCATATTATATATATATATATATATATATATACTAGGGTGGGTGGCCGGCGTTGCCCGTGAATGAGACTATTTTAGGTGTGGGTGTAATGGGTTAGTTGAGACTATTGGGTCTTGTTTAGATTTTTATATAATGTTTTCTAGCAGTCAGTGGGCCGTTATTTATCTTTTTTTTATTTTAATGAAAAAAAACATTGATAATTTCATAATGTATTTATTAAAACAAAACTTTAACTACTTTGGTCTACTATTACTAATGAGTAAAAGTATTTAACCCAACCTAACCACAACTGTGAAAATATACTTTTATAGGTTCACTCGGGAAGTAATGCAGCTAAAAAAAACCTACACAAATTATAACTTAACCAAACCTAACCACAACTGTGAAAATAACAATATAAATAAATATGATTTTATAGGGCTCATTCTGGAAGTAATGCAGCTAAAAAAAACCTTCAACAATTAAAACTTAACCCAACCTAACCACAACTGTTAAAATAACAATATATATAAATATGCTTTTATAGGCTCATTCGGGAAGTAATGCAGCTAAAAAAATCTACACAAATTAAAACCTAACCCAACCTAACCACAACAGTGAAAATATAATTGTATAGGCTAACTCGAGAAGTAATGCAGCTAAAAAAACCTACACAAATTAAAACTTAACCCAACATAACCACAACTGTGAAAATAACAATATAAATAAATATGCTTTTATAGGCTCATTCGGGAAGTAGTGCAGTTAAAAAAAACCTACACAAATTAAAACTTAACCCAACCTAACCACAACAGTGAAATATACTTTTATATGCCTATCGGGAAGCAATGCAGCTAAAAAAACCTACACAAATTAAAACTTAACCCAACCTAACCACAACTGTGAAAATATCCTTGTATATGCCTACCGGGAAGCAATGCAGCTAAAAAAACCTACACAAATTAAAACTTAACCCATCCTAACCACAACTGTGAAAATAACAATATAAATGAATATGCTTTTATAGGCTCACTCGTGAAGTAATGCAGCTAAAAAAAACCTACACAAATTAAAACTTAACCCAACCTAACCACAACTGTGAAAATAACAATATAAATGAATATGATTTATAGGCTCACATGGGAAGTAATGCAGCTAAAAAAAATCTACCAATATTAAAACTTAACCCAACCTAAACACAAAAGTGACAATAAATATAACTAAAAATATCAATATATATATATATATAGACTCACTCGGTATTTAATGCATATATAATTATAGAATATATTTTAGAAAAAATATTTTTTATAAATCTATATTTTTTTCTTTGACCTTTCTTTTACCGTTGATATATATGATGACATTTGGCGAAATATTAAAACAGAGATGGAAACCCTATTATTCATATTTTCATGATTTTTCTGATTTTATTACATGTATTTTCGTACTCCTAATCTGATAAATTCATAATTTATACGAAAAATTTACCGGAAGTCGGTCAAATAGACTATTCTAAAATCATGTATTTTTCACTTTTTCGGCCGTAGCTCGAAGAATATTAAACATAAGAAGTCACAATTTATCAAAGTATATTCTATTTTAATTAACTATTTAATAAAGTTAAAATTATTGAAATCGAATAATTATTGTAGATTTTGATTTTTTACATCACCTATGTTTAATAATTTATGTTTACATATCGTAGATAGGAAATAATTAATATAAACTCGTAACGTAAACAATATTAACTCTATTTTACTCGTTCGTGAACTTTTTCTCAATAATAGGGGTAAATAAATTCCGATTTACCAATTGTTATTTCGATATTCAAACCGGAAGTACCATTTCGTAAATCTACGTAATGTATTCGAAATTAAAGAAACTCATTTTTACGAAATTATTTACGATACAATTCTCCACGAT
The DNA here is from genome assembly GCA_964019155.1 of Osedax fenrisi. NCBI lineage: Eukaryota > Metazoa > Annelida > Polychaeta > Sabellida > Siboglinidae > Osedax > Osedax fenrisi. Next base: position 96,395,224 of record OZ025240.1, read on the forward strand.
AATGTTTGCGTCGAATATAAATTTGCGTCGAATTTAAATTTTTCGATTACGTAAATCGATTAAAAAATGACACTATTTAACGATTATTGGTATCGCGTGAATACATTTTCAACAAAGTAAATCATTCATGTTACCCCCGCTGCCCCACTTTATCTCCCGACGTTTTCCTTATGTTTTCCTTACGGCGAATTTTAATTATTTGAATTTATATAAAATATAAAATATTAAATTTTAACGATAAAAACCCAAAATACTACCAGAAATATTGCCCGTAGATGAAAATGAGTGTGCGCATACTATGTATTCCTAAATATATTTCGAGTAACTAACCTCATATGTATACATTGGCAAAAAAAAATGTCAAATCGAGCATTATTTGAATATAAGTATACACTTTGTTGAGATTTTTGACGGAAAAAGACTTTTATGGGAAAGAGATTTTGAAAAATGTTGAAAAAAAAGCACACCTCAATTTAAAAAAATTATTTTCCTATCAGTTAACGTCGAGGTGGGGACGGCTCGGCCTGCGGCCTCGGCGTACGAGCCCGCCGCGCACCACCTAATTAAAGTATGTTTAGACGAATATATATATAGATAGTTTATTGGAGTAATTTAATATTTTTTTTCATTTAGTGTTCTTTTTCGTTTTCTTTCTTCGTTATCCAAATTTCTTCAAAATAATACCTTGGTTTTTTCAGATTGTTGCCAGCGATTCATTCATACAGTGCACGGGACAGGAACATTGATTTTTTAATTATAATAGTTAACTATATATTTTATATGTACATATAAGATATAAAATATAATAATAAATAAATAAAATACATTATGTAGACAGGACAAATTTGACATAAATTAAAATCAAAATCAAAATAATAAAAATAATTTATACATATATATATATTTTTTTCATAGATTTTTTATTATTATTTTTTTTAGTTTTTTTTAATTTTTTAATTTTATTAAATTAATTTTAAATTCATTAATTTTTTAATTTATCTATAATATAAATCATCATTGAGTAACACATTTTTTACTATTTTCTTGAACAAATTTTCATTTTTTATATTTTGTATATTTGTTGGAAGTAAGTTCCAAAGTTTTAGACCTTTTATCAGTAAACTATGTATTGTTCTTGTTGATTTTGAAATTGGTATAGTATACGTTTTATTTGTATTATATATACATCGTTCATATTATATATTTGTTTATAATATCAGATTCGGTTATGTTAACGTTAACTAGTTGAGTTATATTATAATACATATATGTAAATAGTTTTTTTAATCAGTTTAAGTGGAATATTCCAGGGATATCCCTCTAATTCCTTATGTATCTAATTTACTAATTATAATAGAATGGTTAATAGTATAAAAGGCCTAACTTAAATTTAAAAATAAGGAATTTATTGCTTTATTTTCATTTTTATTTTCCATTATATGGTTGTAAATATCTAGTGTAGCTTGAGTGGTATTATGTTTTTTAAGGAAACCATATTGGGCAGTATACTATAAATATATTTATTAAGTTATTATTTTGTATGAATTGTAATATCTTTTAAAAAATATATTGAAACACCACCAACTCTACATTTAATTTGTTTCTGTCTATAGTTTGTTTGATATGTGTAGTTTGTTAAATTGAAGTAATTATTATTATTTAACCATTCTCAGATAAACATATAATATGAGGTTTATTAAAGTATTATTAAAGTATCTATACATTCTTTTAATTTATCCAGGTTTTGAGTAAGGCTTCTAATATTTATGTGTATATCAGATTATTTTTATTTATTATTAATTATTGTTATACTATTAAATTGTTGTTATAATTAATTATATATATATATATATATATATATACTATTTTGATTGGATATTATAATACTACAATTATTTATACCACGATTATTTTAGATGGTCGGTATTAGGCACATGATTCCAATTACATACCTTCCGGGTTATTCTTGTTAATATAATTGTATACAACATTTAAAATAGCCACATTTTTTATAATTATAATTACAAAATTTCAAATAAATATATTTAATATTGAATAAGTTATTACAAATAATCATTTATGTGTCAATAATAGGAGCCTTTACCCTATATATCATAGATATTATATATAGATTATTTAATAATATTTATGTATAGGTTTTGAAAAATGTATATTCTATATATTCTAAAAATAGGTATACGATCAATAGCATAAAGGTAAACTCTTTACTAATATATAAAATATACTCACATTTATTGGAATCAAGAATATATATGTTATTAATTAGCTAAGCAAGAGTCCCACCTTAATTATTATACCGGGAATTAAGAATAAAAGTTAAATAAAAGTTAAAATATATTTAAAATTGAATGCCATCGGTTGACATGTTTAACACTGCTTAGAATACATGTATGCATATATGAAAGTATACTTATATAGTCAAATAAATATAGGTATTATATACCTATATATATATTATAAGACATTGATGCTAAATATTGTGTAGATTAATAATATAATATTTGTGTTATTAGACATAGGTTAACAAGTTAACATTAATGTTAACATTACATTTAATGCAATAATATATTTATTGATATAAATGAATTATTTAAATTAATTTAAAAAATTAGATACGATTACAGAAGGATTAGATATCATGTCCGTTATTGATTTAAATTTTCCAGACAATATTATAAACATATATATATATATATATATATATATATGTAATTTATAAATTATTATGAAGTACAACATAATATAGTTAATGATTTATTATTAAAGAATATGTAGACAAATACTTTTCATAAATAAATCAATAACTATTTTTTTCTCCGACACGACCCATCAACCTATTTTATATATATATTAATGAATTATATTTAAATATTATTTATATATATATATATATATTATATATAGAGAGATAGAGAAGGAGAGGGATAGAGAGAGATAATGAAAGAAGAGAGAAAGAGAGGACTGGCGACAACAACAGAATATATGATATTTATTTTGTAGCCTATTATTTACTAGAACACATAGAATACAAACAAAAACATTTCTAATATATATATATATATAGATCGATGACTAGCTAGCGGTAATAACCTACCGATCACCAGGTGATAAGTGGCCGCCCGTCTTGTTTAGCCATCTCGATCAGACAGTCCAGCATGGTCATCACTGTGGCCAGAACGTTGGGCGGGGTTATCAGCCGTAGAATACTCTCGAACACGCTACGGTCAGCGTGACCTAAATTCTCAAGGTCACCGACGTTAGACAACAAACCGTACATATTGACCTGTCGAACGTGGGATGTGTATACCGTTTAGCGTAATTATACGTTATGTACAATATTAGTTATATATCTATACTATATTATCAATGTTGTATGTATGTATGTGTGTGTAAGTCTTAGCGTTCGTGATCGCGAGATCCGTTTTCCGTAAAGAAAAAATCAGGTGATAAAGTAGGGGAGGGGGGTAACATATATATATATATATATAACTGCCTACGTGGCTCAGTGGCTAATGCGTCAGACACAAAAGCAGTAGGACACGGGTTCGAGCCTCTCATATTATTTAGAAGTGATCTTATATAATTGTATGTACATAAATGATCGGCTCTCGTTAAAACCATGGATGCCTTAACATGAGAGCGGCTTCGAAGGGACATTACATATATAGAGCCATATATGGTTATACGTTAAAACGTCATCTAAATTCCTGGATGGGATGAAAGGCTCCACCAAATAAAAATAACAATAACAATATATATATATATATATATATATGGTCATAATAATGATTAATATTTAATATAATACTATAGTATACTATTATATTTATAATTATATATATATATATATATATATTACTAACCAAATCCGAACCTAACTCAGCATGTATATTCTGCCTGTAATGACACCTTCTCAGTAGGTCCAAAACTTCTCCATATCTTTGCTGTGGAATTCATTTTACATTTTAGTATACGTTATGGTTCCGTATATGGATAGTATGATATTATATATATATGTGATTAAAATCACATTATAAATATTTATAATATTATAGGGAACATATGTTCCTAATAATTCTAAGATCTTCTTGTGATTATATATAATAGTATAACATTATATATATATATATATATATATATATATAATACTATATTAGTAACGTTTAATTCTTCCCTGTTCTTCTCGTCGACATTCTTACTGGACACGTTGCACGTTACGTGTTGTATCTTCACCGGAATGTTCTGGATGGTGTAGCCGTAGAAACGTTTCTTCTCTAGACCCGCCGGGTTGAATATGTAGTTCAAAATACGTCGGTCCAGTTGATAAACGATCTATCGGCGAATGTAGCGCGCCATTAATATATACCATATATATATATATATATATATATATATATATATATATATATATATATATATATATATATATATTGTTTCATAGACATGGACATTAGAGCCATATATGGTTATATGTGAAAACTTCATCTAAGTTCCTGGATGGGATGAAAGGATTCCACCAAATAAAAATAACAATTACAATTACAAAATATATAGTATTATAATTAATATTATATGTGCGTAGATTTAACCATATATATATAGGGGAAAGTCCCCGATTACCGACCCCCTCCTAATACCGACCCCCTCTCGTATCTCAGTAAATATAAGAGTTATTACAAAATTATATATATATATATATGAACTGTTAGTAATTTAATGATAAATATGAGTAAGTATTTTGTTTAAAAAAATATTTAATCCTACAATTGTTATTTGATAAAATGTAATATTCTGTTTTTACTTTTTAAATATTTGAATAATTACTTTTTTTAAATCATTAAATCATTAAATCCTAAATACTTTATTAATTACAAGAAAACTTAATACTGCACTTAATATTATAGATCAATAAAATATTTATAACTTTATAAAAATAATTCAATTTGAATAAATATTAACCAAAACATCTTAATTATAGAAACCCATATGATTTTCCTAATACCGACCCCCTAAATTATTATCGAATGGAATCATGACCCCATGTGATTTATAATATCCAATCAAAATAGATCAGTATTTTACTTTAAAATATGTCATAAGTTATTTGTGTATCATTGATATAGACTAAGGATTCATGATTCCATTCGATTATATACATACTGATTAATAACTAAATATTAAATAATAATATACACTATTTTAATATAATTACTATAAAGTTTAAATTTAAATTTAATATTACTATTAAAACATAAATTCAATACAAATAATTGCGTACATGTTATAATTAGTTATATTAATGATTATCTACTATGTTTATTGGATATTATAATACTAAAATTATGTATACCACGATTAATTTAGGGGGTCAGTAATAGGGGAAGGGGGTCGGTATTAGGCACATGTATCCGATTACCGACCCCCCTGTTTATTCTTGTAAATATAATTATATCAAAAATTTAAAATAGCCACATTATTCATTGCCATAATATTACTCAAATTAAAAAATTTCAAATAAATATATTTACTATTGAATAATAAGTTATTACAACTAATCATTTAGGGGTCGGTAATCGGGGACTTTCCCCTATATACTAATGTAATATCTGCTTATTTCGTTATATATATAATACGTGTTCGTGGTGAGAATTAATCCTAGAAATAATATTGTTAATAGAAACCTCTCCGATTAGCCGGACGGTAGGTTTGAACGTTATAGGTTTTCCATCTTGAGTGGTCGCTATTCTAACAGATGATATCGAACTATCTTCTGCGTGGAGAATATTCGTCATTATAGAATTACGTTAGCATATCCCGTTAGAATATCGTGACATATTAAATAAATAGAGTATAAGGTAATATTTGAAAAAATCAAATGTACCTTACAATTCTGATCCATTCCTTATATGTAACCATATAAATTATCGTTTATTATAATTAGTTATAATATATATATATATATATATATATGATACGAGTGATGTTACATGTTGATAAATCAATCAAAGATAACATATATTAATGTTTACTAGACTCTATTAACATATAGGAAAACTATATCACCTATATTAGCTACGCGAAGTCGTGTTTTTCCGAAAACTCGGGAAACGACGAAACTACCCGAACTATAGAGGTATACAACGATTCGACTCGTCGTGATCTTCGATCGAGTAGACTATACCGCCTCCGAAAGCGATGGAACCGTGGGGTTGGGTTGGGGTTTTTTAAAAAGTGTTATTTATACCGATTTAGCCGGATTAAAGAACCGTTTTTAAGTCGCGTTTTTCCGAAAACTCGGGTAATTAGACGATACTACGAATGAAATAGTGTAGTAAATGTGCGACGTGTTAGGTGGTATCAAATCTATATATTTCAATTGCGATTAATCATCGAATTAATGTGAATTTATATTCAAGTTTAGATACAACATTATATTAGATACATTAGATACAACATTATATACAACATTAGATACAATAGATACATTAGATACATTAGATACAACATAAGATACAACATTATATTACAACTATATATTATTTACGATGTATTTAATACGACGTCAATGCATATGGCTGGTAAGGGATGCCCCAATGAATATTCAGATGGTGGTCTATATACTCGACAATAATAATTATTTAATTACTATAATTTGCAATATATTAAAACAAAAAACTAATTCCACATTAAATTACCATATATGTATAACTTACTAATATATTTTATTTATTAATACACCGAATACATTCTGTGAACCACGTATTGTACACATTTTAACGGGGTTGGGAAATATACTATATATATATAGTAATATATAGAAATATACTATACACCTTCACATTACGATAAAAGTCTACATATATCTCTATAGAGACTGCGTCTTTATTATAATAATGATGCAATTCTAACATACGTGTTACATTATTAAGGTAAATATATGTATCATATATATATATATATATATATATTGAATTGAATTGATTTTAATTGAATTGTTTATTTAAACACCAATATAGCGGATATATATATATATATATATATATATATATATACATATATATACATATATATATATATATATATATATATATCATAAATGATATAATACATTTGACATTATCTAGTACCTATCCAAATATATAGAGTGTAATGTGTAGATATAATAATTTATAAATAGTGTATTATATGCTATAATATATACTAATATATTATAATTGTAAATTATATTGCATAAATGATACAAGATTTAATAATTTCATTCTAATATCGATAATTAATAATGTTTTACTATGAGTCATTTTTATTGTGTACCTGTAATTTTTATACTGATAGCATTGCAATGGTATTATATAGAGTAGATCGGAACTACTATATATGGTAATATAATATATAGATATATATTTTATTATATATATATATATATATATATTTGTTATAAATACCATTTTCAGCATTTCTACGATAAATAAAATTATTTATAATTAATAGTATATTGTATTTTATTAATAGTATATTTTATTTTATCATTTATTAGAATATTCATGGATACCATATATATATATATATTTGTTATAAGTAACATTTTCAGCTATAGTATATTATATACTGTATATATATATCGAATTTCTATATATATAGCGAACACTGTGTATTATCATTATATATTAACCCTCTGTATCTTTTACTCGAATCACCGGCTGCGATGTAAATATAACACATTAGTTTCATAAATAATATCAATATTAATATATATATATATATATATATATATATATATATATATATATATATATATTTCAATATTTGCATACATTTAAATATTTGAATACGATAATAATATTTATATTTATAAATTATTAAATAAAGTATCTAATATTTTCATATATGATATATAAATATAAAACATAGCCTATATATAATGTATTAGTTTATATATATATATATATATATAACTTACCCAAAATTCTATTCGGCATATCATCATTATCTAATGTAAGGAAATAAGTATTATTAAAACACGATGATGATAAACGGCTGTCATATAACAACACACGAGTGTATGTCGTATACTATATATATAGTGGATGACTCGTACACTATATATAGTATACGCATACAACTAATATAGTATATTAGTATAGTATATGATCTATTTATAGTATACCAAAGTAATAGAATATAAGCATATTAAGCATATGATATGTTATATATATAATGTACAAACTTTTTTGAGAAGAATTGACAGCACTTATCGGATGCGACTGTAAAAGTGAACGTAATAAGTAAATATTACATCATCACTCTATTACATAATCACTATATTACACCATCATTATATTACACACTAATACGAGTTAATAATAAAAGCATTAGTTCGAGTTATGTCGTGTTATTTAAAACTATTATATGCAGTATATGTAGTTTCTATTGTAATAGTACACTACTTATACTATTGAATAATGAGATAACATCAAGTAGTAGAAACACGAGCCCATTGGCTCTCTTTCAAACATAGATAGCTTAATTTTTATAAATTTATATATATATATATAAATGTTCGAAAATATATTGATCGATAATCCAAATAATGTTCATTAATGTTTAATAATAACAAAATAGTATAGTGTGAGTCGTGTAATTTTTCATATAATTATATTATCTATCATATATATATATATATATATATATATATATATATATATATATATATATATATATATTTAATGTAAAATAATATTAATCTTAATAATAATAATTAGTATTTATATTTTAATGTATAATTTTGTTTGGTACGAATTTAAATATAAATACACATGTGCATATATATGTGTATATATTCGTATGTGTATGGGTGTATAATATATATATATATATTTATATATATATAATGCGTGCGAATCATAGAGCTAGAGATAATTTCTCTCTAGCTCTACGGTGCGAATAGCATACCTTCATATGGTCCATTTTGGAGAAATTCGGATTGAGCGTGGATCCTTGCTGAGTACCCTGCGTCGCACCTAGGGGATATATAGGCCGGCATTGATCAACGGGTGAGGCGTGAAAGCTAAACACAATGGCGGACCCTTCGTCTAGCGGGGCCGACAGCGCGCTGGTGGTACTCGAACCTTCGTTAGGGGTCAGCTGACTGCGCTGGGGCTCGTCCACGCTCTGAGAACTCGGCCCAGCCGTATCGTGTACGTCGAACCGTTGAGAACCCCCGCCGCTGGGTGGCGCTCCGCACGACTCGGGGTAAACATCCGCCGCGCTCGTAGCGTTACTGAACATCGCCCTACTTTCGGCGGCGGTGCCCGGCTGCGTGATTACCTCGCCCCAGTTGCTCTGGATAGCGGACGGCTGGACGGAAGGGTTGTTTCGGTTGACCGTACCGGCGTTGGACGGGGCGTTCGAGATACCGTCCGCCCAGTTACTGTGTACGTCCGACGGCTGCATGGAGACCGAGTTGCTGGGCACGAAGTTTAGGCTGGGGTTCTGCGCGCCGGGGTGGAGGGGGGGGGGGTTGTATATATCGTGTGTGTGTTTATGTTATATGTGTACGTAAATATATCATATTATTTTATTTTATTTATTGTCTCATTGTTCAGTATACTGTAATATATTATTGTATATACAATATATATATATATATATATATCTATACTATATTAGCGAAAATGTCTGTCTGTGTGTCTGTGTGTGTGTGTGTGTGTAAGTATTAGGATCTCGCGAACGCGAGATCCGTTTTCCGTAAGGAAAACCTCAGGTGATAAAGTGGGGCAGCGGGGTTTTAATAGATGATTTACTTTTTTGAATATGTATTCGCTTGATACCAATAATCGTTAAATAGTGTCATTTTTTAGTCGATTTACGTAATCGAAAAATTTAAATTCGAAGCAAATTTTTAATAACAAACTTTATCGTGAATAATTTGATGGTAAATAATTTCGTAAAAATGAGTTTCTTTAATTTCGAATACATTACGTAGATTTACGAAATCGTACTTCCGGTTTGAATATCTGAATACAAATTGGTACATCGTAATTTATTTACCCGTATTATTGAGGTGAAATTCAAGAATATGTAAAATCGAGTTAATATTAATTATTTCCTATCAACGCCATGTAAACATAAATTATTAAACATAGGTGATACGATACGGTATGTGGAAAATCAAAATCTATTATAATTATTCGAATTCAATAATTTTAACTTTATTAAATATATAATTAAAATAGAATATAATTTTATAAATTGGGACTTATTATGTTTAATATTCTTCGAGCTACGGCTGAAATAGTGAAAAATACATGATTTGAGAGTAGTCTATTTGACCGACTTCCGGTCATATTTTCATATAAATTATTGTTTCAACAGATTAGAAGTACGAAAATACATGTAATAAAATGGGAAAAATCATGAAAATATGAATAATAGGGTTTCAATCTCTGTTTTATTATTTCGTCAAATGTAATCATACAGTCAAGAAAAAAAATATAGATTTATAAAAAAATATTTTTTATAAAATCTATTATATAATTATATATGCAATACATACCGAGTGAGCATATACAATCATATATATATATATATATATGTATGTGGTCATTGATATTTTTAGTTATAGTTATTTTCACAGTTGTGATTAGGTTGGGTTAAGTTTTAATTTGTGTAGGTTTTTTTTAGCTACATTACTTCTCGAGTGAGCCTATAAAAGTAAATTTATTTATATTGTTATTTTCACAGTTGTGGTAAGGTTGGGTTACGTTTAAATTTTTGGAGGTTTTTTTTAGCTGCATTACTTCCCGAGTGAGCCTATAAAAGTATATATAAATATATATACCACATAACTATGTATATTTTATTAACACACCCAATACATTTTAATTATTTTATTATTTAATTACCACTAAATTAATTAATAAAGTATAGTGTACATTTATTAGTGTAAATTAATAAATATGAATATATATAATATATTGTATATGTGATTTAGTATATCGTGTACATTTATTAACATAGTATATTACTATTATACATATATATATATTTATTTTAGATATTAAATATTTACTTTTAATACATAAATCTATCCTTTATTTAGGTCATAATAGTATATAAGCAAGGACCTTGATATAAGTATAAGAATATGTGTAATTGTGTGATTGGTCAGTTTAAATTGACCAATCACAACAATTATACATATTTTTCACAGTATGTGTAATTGTGTGATTGGCCAATTTATTTGTTTCAATAGTATATAAAGGAGTATTACGTTCGTTTATAGCATTCATTTATTAAAACCTATTGTGTTCACACGTACATTTAATAATGTGAGAATAAGTCAACAAGATATAGAAGAAACAGATGCCAGAAAGCAATTAAATAGGATATGTACGGCTAATGCAAGGGAGCATGAAAATCCAGCAGATAAATATAATAGGAATGCAAATAATCGCGCATCGACATCGACCTACCGAGTAAATGAAACGACAGAACAAACAACTATAAGAAACATTGCAAATAACATATCTACATCATTTCACAGGGAAAACGAATCGCAAGAAGAAACATCTACAAGAAATAGCAATAACAAAGATTGTACCAACAGGAGCAGAGCATCCGAGAGCGATATCGAAAATGCTACAAGAAAATCCACTGACCAAGTTTGTACTCGCATGAGCAGAGCATCCGAGAGTGATATCGAAAATGCTACAAGAAAATCCAAAGATAAAGTTAGTACTCGCATGAGCAGAGCATCCGAGAGTGATAGCGAGACAACTACTAGCAATGTAAATAATAGAGATTGTACTCGAATGAGCAGAGCATCCGAGAGTGATAGCGAAACAGCCATTCGCCGGGATAATGATGCTACGCATAGGGCATTACTAAGATCAATAGAAACAGATGAAGATAGATCTGAACGATTAAATGCATGGCGATCGGACATAATTATATGGAGAAATGCCGCATTTAATTATGACCCGTTAGCGAAATATGCAGAGGATACGCAAATTAAAGTTGGGGATATGAATGTAATTTGCGTATATTGTAACGCAAAAAAATACAAAAATGAAGCACCGGGATTATGCTGTTCAAATGGAAAAGTTGATCTACCCTTGATAGAAGACGCGCCGGAACCATTAAAATCGTTATTATATTCTAATTCATTACAATCTAAAATATTCTTAAATAATATTAGAAATTATAACTCTGCGTTTCAAATGACATCATTTGGAGCACATAAAATATTACCAATTCAAGGATATAATACTAACTTTAAAATACAAGGTCAGGTTTACCATCTCTTAGGTCCGTTGAATGTACAGGAAAATGAAACTCCGAAATATCTTCAAATGTATTTCATGGGAGATACAGAAGATGAAACGAAAAGAAGAATCGATCATCTATCTTCAGGAAAATTAGATACATCTATTGTATTAAATCTACAACATATGCTGCATAATCATAATAATTTAATCCAGACTTTTAAGTTTGCCCAACAACATGTTAAAGAAAACTACAAAGTTGTTATAAATGCTGAGAAAAGACCAACCGGAGAACACGAACGAAGATTCAATGAACCGACTAATGACGACGTCGCAGTTTTAGTGGTTGGTGAACAATGTTGTAATCGTGATATTATTTTACAGCACAAAGAGGAAGGCATGCAAAGGATAAATGAATTACACAGATCATACGATGCTCTTCAATATCCATTGATTTTCTGGAAAGGACAAGACGGGTATAATATTCTACTAAAACACAGGGACAACATTACCAAGTTAACGTCAAGAGAATGTATAGTTATTATATTATGATCAGAATTAATTCCATAAATTATATTCATCAATTTAGGGAATTACTTAATCAATTTATTGTTGATATGTACGTGAAAATTGAAACTGAAAGATTGTTATATATAAGATTAAATCAAAGGAAGTTAAGAGTTGAAAACTACGATCATCTAAAAGACGCGATTCAAAACGACGGAAATTTGGAAGAAATGGGTAAGTTAATCATATTACCTTCATCATTTACAGGCAGTCCTCGGTATATGCAACAACGAACACAAGATGCGATGGTTTATGTACGGAAATTCGGAACTCCGGATTTATTCATCACATTTACTTGCAATCCTAAATGGATCGAAATCACGAAAGAATTGGAAAATAATCAGAAGACTACGCATAGACACGATATTATTGCAAGAATATTCCAGCAAAAGTTAGTTAAATTAATGCATTTATTTAATAAAGCGCAGGTATTTGGAGAAGTACGATGCTTTATGTACACCGTGGAATGGCAGAAAAGAGGTTTACCCCACGCACATATTTTGATATGGTTAGTGAACAAAATTCATGCTTCGAAAATTGATGAATTTATTTCTGCTGAAATTCCAAATGAATCACTGGATAAAGAATTATATGATGTAGTAACTACTCAAATGATTCATGGTCCATGCGGTATTATTAATAATAACTCACCATGTATGAAAGATAGTAGGTGTACTAAGAGATTTCCGAAAGATTTCTCAAGGTTTACTCAGGCTGGAGAGGATGGATATCCTAAATGCAGACGTCGAAGATTAGAAGATGGAGGAGAAGAATTTACTATCAAAAGAAACAACATGCAAGTTATTATTGATAATAGATGGGTTGTTCCATATTGCCCATTATTATCTAAAATATTTAAAGCTCATATTAATGTAGAATTTTGTAATTCAGTTAAAAGTATTAAATATATATGTAAATATATTAATAAGGGTTCCGACATGTCGATGGTAGCGTTAGAAGGAGAAAACGGAGGTAAAGACGAAATTTCGGATTACCAATTAGGAAGATACGTAGGATCTAACGAGGCATTTTGGAGACTAATGCAATTTCCTATACATAAAAGATTTCCTGCAATTATACATTTGGCTGTACATTTAGAAAATGGGCAAAGGGTGTATTTTAATAGTAATACTATTTTAAATAGAATTAATAATCCTAATGAAACTGCGTTAACGGCATTTTTTAAATTGTGTAGAGAGGACGAATTCGCGAGTACGTTATTATATGAAGAAGTAGCTTCATATTATACATGGAATTCGCATACATGGAAAAAGAGAAAGCAAGGTACAAGGGTTGATGGTTATGGTGACATCAGGAAAGGTAAAGAGTTTGGTAGAGTATATACGGTACACTTTTCTAATGCTGAATGTTTTTATATGCGGCTATTATTATTTCATATTAAAGGACCTACTTCATTCGACTACTTAAGAACTGTTAACGAGATAATATGCGGAACATTTAGAGAAGCCTGTATTATACATGGTCTACTAGAAGATGATAACCAATGGGATAATACGATTAATGATGCTGTTCTATTAAAGTCTCCAACAAAATTAAGAAATCTATTTGCTATAATGATTACTATGTGTAATGTGTCTAATCCCCTTAGGATATGGAATAAATATAAAGAAGATTTCACTGAAGATTATTTATGTAAAGCTAAACATATTAATCCCTCTGCTATTTACAGTGATACTCTATTTAATTTAGCTCTAATATATATCGAAGATAAACTACAAAAACTCGGGGGAAGACAGTTAGTACATTATGGATTACCTGCAACGATACGAGATGATATGTCACCACTCAGTAACGATGTTATTAGAGAAACATCATATAATATGGAAGAATTAAATATGTTTATTAATGAAAATGAAAATAGATTAACTGATGAACAAAAAGAAATTTATTTATTAATATTAAAGAGTATTAATGAAAAAAAAGAAAATATATATTTTCTTAATGCAGCAGGTGGTACAGGTAAAACATATTTAATTAATTTATTATTATCAAAAGTACGCTCCATGAAGAATATTGCTATAGCAGTAGCTTCTTCTGGAATTGCTTCGACTCTACTGCAATCCGGAAGAACTGTACATTCAACGTTTAAATTGCCTCTTGATTTATCTGACACAGAGAATACAACATGTAATATATCTAGGAATAGTGGTGCAGCCCATCTATTAAGAAAATGTTCATTCATAGTATGGGATGAATGCACCATGTCTCATAAAGGAGGAATTCAGGCTGTAGATAGATTACTGAAAGATATTAGAAATAATGATTTATTAATGGGAGGTATAACTGTATTATTTTCAGGGGATTTCCGTCAGATATTACCTATTATTCCTAATGGTACAAAAATAGATGAACTTAATGCCTGTTTAAAATATTCATATTTATGGAATAAAATTATTAAATTGTCGTTAACTAGAAATATGAGATTATCACTAAATGAAGATTCGGATGAGGAAATATTAATGTAAATTCAATAGATAACTCAATTAAATTACCGGTTGGAAAAATGGTTAGTAATTCTATAGAATTAAAAAATAATGTTTATCCAGATTTCCAGGTAAATTATGAAAATAAAGAATGGCTCTCTGAAAGATGTATTCTGGCACCAATTAATGATGTTGTTTACAAAATTAATGAACAATTATTAAATGAAATTCCGGAGGAAATTAAAAATTATAAATCTATTGATAATTTAGCTAATCAAGAAGATAATATTAATTACTCGACGGAATTTTTAAATTCATTGCAACCTTCCGGATTTCCTCCTCACAATTTAAAATTAAAGCGAGGTGCTTCGATTATCCTATTAAGAAATATTGAACCTCCTAGGTTATGCAATGGTACCAGGTTAGTAATAAAAAATATGTATACAAATGTGATTGAAGCTATTATTATTACCGGTACATTTAAAGGACAAGAGGTTTTCATACCTAAGATTCCAATGACGACTTCAAATTATCAATTTGAATTTAGAAGACTTCAATTTCCAGTTAGATTAAGTTTTTCGATGACCATCAACAAATCACAGGGTCAGACATTAAAAGTTGTGTGATTGGACTTATCTACTAGCTGTTTTTCGCATGGTCAATTATATGTGGGATGTTCGAGAGTAACAAATGGAGATAATCTGTATATATTATCAGAAGAAGGAAGAACACAACATGTGGTATATAAAGAAGCTTTGCGGAAATAAGGTTAGTATGCGAACTATATAATTTAATGTATAATTAATAACTACTATTTAGCAGGTGCCCTTCATATGTACGTTGCCTTGACGTGGCATGAAGGCTTTGATCTAAATACGTACGAAAAAAATAAATGTTGAAGATAGGTAATACAATTGATATGTTAAATTGTTGTGGTTAAATTGAATTAAGTTTTAATATTGGTAGTTTTTTTTAGCTGCATTACTTCCCGAGTGAGCCTATAAAAGTATATTGTCACGGTTGTGGTTAGGTTGGGTTAAGTTTTAATTTTTGGAGGTTTTTTTTATCTGCATTACTTCCCGAGTGAGCATATAAAAGCATTTTTATTTATATAGTTATATTCACAGTTGTGGTTAGATTGGATTAAGTTTTAATATTGTTGATTTTTTTAGCTGCATCACTTCCCGAGTACATTACATCACCTCCCGAGTACATTACATCACTAAGTGAACGTTACGCGCGATCACGGGCGAAGCCGGGCCCCGACCGCCTATCTATACTATATTAGCGAAAATGTCTGTGTGTCTGTGTGTGTGTGTGTAAGTATTAGGATCTCGCGAACGCGAGATCCGTTTTCCGTAAGGAAAACCACAGGTGATAAAGTGGGGCAGCGGGGTTTTAATAGATGATTTACTTTTTTCAATATGTATTCGCGCGATACCAATAATCGTTAAATAGTGTCATTTTTTAGTCGATTTACGTAATCGAAAAATTTAAATTCGACGCAAATTTTTAATAACAAACTTTATCGTGGATAATGTTATCGTAAATAATTTCATAAAAATTAGTTTCTTTAATTTAGAATACATTACGTAGATTTACGAAATCGTACTTCCGGTTTGAATATCTAAATAAAAATTGGTACATCGTAATTTATTTACCCGTATTATTTAGAAAAAGTTCATGAATTAGTAAAATCGCGTTAATATTCGAATACGTCATGTATTAATAGTACCTATATACGTAATTGAATAATCATATTTTTCTTCTTATTAAATATAAGTGTAGCGTATGTATATAATACATGTATATATATATATATATATATATATATACATATATATATATATATGTTTATATATGCCACATTACTATGTATATTGTATTACTACACCCATACAAAGTATTGTAAAAATGTAATTAGCAATAAATTATATATATATATATACTAAATAAATTATATATAGATATATATATATATATATTTATATATACTCAATATATTATATATATATATATATATATATATATATATATATATATATATATATGTATGAGTGTATATATTCCACATAACTATGTATATTTTATTAACATACCAATAATATGTATCATAAATTTAATTACCAATCAATTAATTAATAATTATTAAAGTTAATTAACTAATATATAGTGTACATTTATTAGCGTAAATTAATAAATAGGAGTATATATATAGTATAGATATATATACATATATATATATATAATATATTATATATGTGATTGTGTATATCGTGGAAATATATTAACATAGTATATTACTATTATATATATATATATATATATATATATATATATATATATATATATATATGTATATTCCACTATGTATATTTTATTAACACATCCATATATAGTATCATAAATTTAATTACCAATAAATTAATTAATAATGATTAAAGTTAAATAACCAATGTATAGTATACATTTATTAGCGTAAATTAATAGGTTGGGTTAAGTTTTAATTTTTGAAGGTTTTTTTTAGCTGCATTACTTACCGAGTGAGCCTATAAAAGCATATTTATTTATATTGATATTTTCACAGTTGTGGTTAGGTTTGGTTAAGTTTTTATTTTTTTAGGTTTTTTTAAGCTGCATCACTTCCCGATTAAGCCTATAAAAGCATTTTTATTTATATAGTTATATTCACAGTTGTGGTTAGATTGGATTAAGTTTTAATATCGGTGATTTTTTTTAGCTGAATCACTTCCCGAGTACATTACATCACCTCCCGAGTACATTACATCATCAAGTGAACGTTACGCGCGATCACGGGCGAAGCCGGGCCCCGACCGCCTAGTATATATATATATATATATATATATATATTACAGTATATACATTATAGTATACACTATAGCATACGTACTAGAACTCACACCTCTCATACAGCGTATACTAACGTAGTCTACCTGATGCATCGACATAGGGGTGGAAGTCGCAATGGGATGCATTGATTGCATGGAGGCTGGCATCTGAATAAGATGAGAGGTAGGGGCGATAAGGAGGTGGGAGGTCGGGGCGTTGAGGAAAGGGGCGATCATAGGTGCGTGTGATAGCGTGATAGCGTAGGCGGAAATATTGCAATAATTGTATCTATATATATATGTATATAGATACAGATTACTTTGTATAAATACATCTAATTTTATGTATAGATGATGCTTTATCGACGATGTTATAACGATAGGATTTCAGAAAATATTTAACTTTCAAACTGGAACCTTTTAAATAATAAAATAATAAGTGAAAAAGTTTAATTTGTAGTCATTACACACATAATTAGTCTATATATATACGTGATGAATACATATTATTATTATAATATTATATACACAAGTATGTATATGTGTATCTATGTTTTACCTATATACTAACAGTTTGATTGGGTTGATACACAGACATATCGGAAGGCATCATCATATGGGACTGCAGATTAGGTGCCAAGTGATTCTGGCTGTTCTGATAACTCTGTACGATGTTGTGGTTATTAGTGCTAGTACCAAAGACTATTAGAGTTATAGTCACGTGTGATGATATCAGAGCCTTTATTGAGAATTTTAAATCATGGAAGGGATACAAATAATTATTATATTTTCAATTGTATAAGAAAACAATCTAACTCAATACATCTACTCATTTATAATAAATAAATATGATTATGATATTATTTATTAGGAACAACATTTATTTTGTATGACAATAATTTAAAGGTGTGGCAAATAATAATAGAATGGGGGCAATTGCCCACAAAATACCCTATAGGTTAGTATATATATATATATATATATATATATATATACATACTATAGTATATATACTTTCAGTATACTGAACAATATGATGTTACCTGTAGATAGAACTTTATTTATTAAATAAAATATAATATCGTATAATGGTAAGTTTAAATGAAATATTAATAATGCACCAATATGCATTATATATATATATATATATATATATATATATGTTGGGTTATAACTTACTCTTGGTATTTCATTTTCTTTGCCTGTATAATTAATATGAATGTCAATAGATCGTATTTATATTAATTATAATTTTCATACAATTATAACTTATATAATAGGGGTTTATAATTAAATGTTCATACTTTTCGGAAACTATATTTTTTACCAAATTGAAATAAACGTTGTGATACGAAATACTATATATATAATGCATATATATATATATATATATATATATATATATATATATATATATACAGTATTTAGTATACCGGTATATATATACTATAGATATGAATTTATTTTAACCTTGAACATTGCTATGTCTTGAGATAGGTCTTGACTTACTAAATGTGATATATTAAATAATTATAGTAATAATAAGAGTAATACCATATTACAAGTCTATCAAATAATTATTATTATATAATTATATTACACATTATAAGTATATATATATATATATATATATATATATATATATATATATAGATAATATATTATATATATTTATATATACGCAATTGTATTTGATATAATTATTTGTGGTAGTCATATGCACATACTATAACGAGTAAACATATAGTTTCCTATAGGATAGTACTACACCTATAGTATCCTAGTACTACTACTATAGTATCGGCACCTACCTCATATTACCAGAACAGGGCAGAGTGTTTCCGCAGATGTTTGTGTACTCCAGAGTGGCCTGTGTGTAGCGACATTTTATCAACAACAATCTCTTATATATATGTTATGGTATATCTATAGATATATTATACTAAAAACCGAGTATATAATATACATATACATATAAATAAATGAATTTTTATTTGATAATATATATATATATATATATATTATCAAATACAAATTAATTTATTTATATATATATTTATTGTACGTCGATATCTTACAATATCTAATAAGTATATGTATCATACACACGCGTATAAACGCACGCGCACAAACGCACGCGCACAAACGCACGCATATTATATGTACACTAACGGGGTCTTCGAATTCGGGACTTCCGTCTAAGTTCAGATTACTAATCGACCTTATACCTGTTACGGATATTAGTTAGAGAGCATTACGTAACTTCGATGTAAATATCATTAAAGGTTAAAGGTCAACTATGAATTATGTTATTAATTAATAGTATACTATATATATATATATAAATTATATTAGTGTATATAAGTAAATATTAAATTTAAAAACACATACATACATACACACACGTACAATGTACGTCGTACACTGTATACTGTACGTCGTACACATATAAGAATACACGCCAGGCACGCATATATATATATATATAAGCGCTCATATACACGCGACCAACCAGAGATATCTTCACCGTTCTGTTGCTGCGAGATTATCTCGAGATTCTGCGCGATTACCGGATCGCTAAGTTCTCGGATAGCTTTCTTGATGGCGTTCAGTTCTTCCTTGTTCTTGGAGCCCGAGTTGCGACGGATGAAGTTATCGATGTGCTCGCCGGCTGTCAGTGGTGGAGGGAGTCAGGTGATAAGCATAGTCACGTGATAAACATAACCACGAGATAACGATAGAGCTAGAGAGAAATTGAGTGGTAATACTCATGGCCTGGTAGCGTAAGCCAATGCCGAAAGCGGAAATAAAAAGTCAGCCATCTTGGGGTGACCAAATATTTAAATATAATATTCTGTTGATCATAACTTTTGTATTATTAATTATATCAAAAAAGTAAAATATGAAACTTATATTACTTTTTTATCCTCTTTACTTAATGGTATTCATAATTTTATTCTAGCTACAAAATAAAAAATCAATAGGTCAAATCAGCCATTTTGCGGTAACCAAATTAAATTGACGCTTTCCGCATGTCAGATACCTTGTTTACTACTATATTTCTCTCTAGCTGTATGCATTATACATATAGTCACGTACTATAGATAGTAACGTGGTATAGATAGTCACGTGATGTGTGATTCACGTGGCGTACGTTATAAAGTACAGAATGGTACTCGGCGAGCGTTAAGCTTAGCCGTTATGATGTGTGTGTTGGAATAGAAAGTTGTCTTAAAAAAAATATATATCTACCAATATATTCACTAAAGTTAAATTAAACATATTTTTTTTTAATTTTTAGTTATTTCCCGTAAGAATGAAATTGAACATAGCATAGATACAGCTTTAACATGAGCTATTAATTGAAGTATATAAATCCATATTAATAGTATTTATATTTATTTTAGTACGATATATAAAGTATTACGAGGTAGCCACTAGGCGTCGCTACCAGTCTCGATTATATCTACGAATATCATTACCAAGGACAATGTCATTGCCACTATGACCTCTAAATTGTTATAAAGATAGTTAAAGTGCCTTTATAGGGGGCAATACTAACATCTGGGTCGGGATCTCTCGGCTTGGAACCACGATACGATGGTAGCCAGCAACGATCCTATCCTCAAGTTAGCATTCTCTTTTGATATCTCAACCTACGCGATTATATAGTAAATATAGTATATCAATGTAGCATATATATATAGTATATATATATATATATATATATATATATATATATATATTTATATATGCGTCTGTAGGAGAATGTTGGAGTACATTGGTAGTATATATGATGTATGATCAATTGAACAACATGATATAGGTACAAAATAACAAAATAGGTATAGTTTATATATACCCATAGTTCAGTATTCGTAGTATAATATACGATAAGCTCACAGTTGAAACCAAGTTGTGATAGGGTGGCTATATAATATCGTCGATATTATTTCTTTGATACATTAGAATTATACTATACACTATAATATTTATGAAGTGGTTTCATATAGTGCCGCTCTGTAGAGGCGTAACGATAATGGGGCGTGGCGTAAAGGGGGGGGCGTGTTGATACGGGGGCGTGGCTTATAGTAAACTAACGAAGTCGCGGAGATGTTCGTTTTCGGATCGAAGACGCTGAATGTCGTGTTTGAGATCTCTGATTTGCTCGTCGGACACCACGTGGGTGAGTTTGTGGTATTCGGGGCCATTGTCAACCGAGCCAGAAACATCGTTCCCTGGAGGGGCGAGGCGGGAGGGGGCGGGTGAATATGGGGCATGGCGATATCGTGGCGGGCGTTATCTCGCATGATATCGTGTGATACCGCGTGATACCGTATGCGTGTAGTAATAAGTAACACAAATGTAGATGTTAATAAATATATATATATATATATATATATATTTATTCTAGAAGCAGAGATTATCGAGACCTTTTAACATTTTGACAATTCCCAAAAAGTACAAATACAATTGGAATTGTAATTTACTATAAAGGAATAAACTAACATAACATATAGTTATAGCTAAGTTGACTACCTGTTTACACTAAATATAATTATTATTATGAACTAATAATTGTCCTTATCAAGGACTTTACTAAATGATCAAAAATTATCATCAAAATTCATGTAACATATATACATACACAAATAATAATTGAACATATATATATTTATCCAAATCGGTTAAACGTTATATTTTATAATAGCAAATTTATAAATGTGAAAGAATATAAACCTGTTTTATCAGTCAATTTATATATATATATATAACATATATTATATATATATATATTCAAATATATTTGACTTTCATAATTGTATATATATATATTTAGAATTATTTTGGTATTTCACAAATATATTATCTATATTAAAAGTATATACTAATTCATAATATATATTGTAATACTTCACTTACTATATTGTTGTTGAGGATATTTCTGTTGTACATTCGATTGAGGGGGAGCAGATGCTGGTACCGGAGAAGCGCTTCTCGACTGAGGCTGCGGAGGTTGCATCTGTTGTTGTTGTTGTTGTTGTTTACCCGCCATATTAGCGTAGGTCTGTTGTTGTTGCTGGGGCTGTTGTTGTTGTTGTTGTTGTTGCTGTTGAGACTGGTATTGCTGTTGAGCCTGGTATTGGGGTATTTGTTGCGGTTGTCTCTGTTGTTGTTGTTGTTGTTGTTGTGGTGGTGCTTGTCTTTGTTGTTGAGGTTGTTGTTGTTGCTGTTGAGGTTGTTGAGATTGTTGTTTATATTGAGGTATAGTAGTGGCATGTTCGCTTTGCGTGGCCGGTGCGGTGTTAGCTTGGACAGAGTTATTGGCCACCTTCTGGGTCTGTGGGAATGACTGGTTTCTTTGTTGTATGGGCTGTTGACCGGGCTGTTGACCTTGAGAACTGAACGTCGGCTGAGACTGGAATTTCTGGCTCGTAATCTTATTGGAAGATTGTTGATTGGTTTGAGGTTTTTGAGGTGGTTGCTGGTAGGCTTGATTCTGGGAATGTACCTGGTAATTTTGAGCGGGGTTTTGCTGTTGTTGTTGGGGTAGTTGTTGTTGTTGTTGTTGTTGTTGTTGTTGGTTAGCATATTGTTGACCGTATTGTTGATTTTGTGACGGATTAGTTGTATGATTCTGACCTAGTGTTTTATTCATCGCATCGAGTTGGGCTCCCACAGTTGCAGTTTGAAATTGCTGAGATCTACCGGCATTGGGTTGTTGTTGTTGTTGTTGTTGTTGCATTTGTTGTTGTTGTTGTTGGGAGATGGCGTTCATGTTTGGTGCTTGATTCTGTGTGGACTGCCTGCGTTGTTCATTTTTCGCGTTGTTTCTTTGTTGCTCTGGGGTGACTTGGTTTATCGTTACGTTGTTAGCTTTAGACATGTTTACTCGATCTGACTTACTTTCGACTTGAGGTGTGTTCGATCGTTTAACCTTGAGTAAGCTTGCTTAGTTGAATGCGCGAACTTTGTGTGAGTTGTTATTATTCGTGTTGTTATAAATCGAAAACCTATTAATTGTTAATTGAAAGTGTTAATTATTGAGAATTAATATTAAAAATAAGTGAAATAATACGCGAATAAAATCAATTATAATTTATAAATTTAATGAAATAAATGTAAAATACATGGATTTTGATTTTGCAAATTATAGATTTATATATTAAAGTAAAGGCCTTGCCAGGCTCGATGTTGCCCTTATGTTTAATATGATATCGAATTATGGTCGACTTCATTTGTTGATATTGTTATAAAGTTGAAAAGTTAAGTCCAAGTTTAAATGTTGTTTTTATAAATCGTATTAGTAGTATTAATAATATAAATATTATAATACAATAGCTAATATTATTAGCACTAATATTATTACAACTACTGCTATAGTAATTGTATTAATAACATAGTGGCTATTAACATAGTAGTATTGTTATGAGTAATAGCTGTATAATTATATTAGTTGTAGTAGATTTACTAGTAGTTGTTGTTGTTATTGTAGTTGTAGTAGTATAGTAGTAGTAGTAGTAGTAGTAGTAGTGATATAGGTTAGTGGAAGTGGTGGTGGTAATGGTAATGTTAATGTTAGTGGTATAGATAATATAATTAGTTGTAGTAGGAGTAGTAGTATTAGTAGTAGTAGTGATATTGGTAGTATTAATAGTAGTAGTAGTAGTATATATCATACCTTTGCTGTGAAAACCGGTTCTTCCATCTCTATAACTATACTTATATATACGGATGTTCCCCAAGGATCAGTTCTAACACCACTTCTCTTCCTAGTTTATATTACGCCTCTCACTAATATAATAAAATCCTACCCATCATTTCATTATCATCTTAAGCCGATGATATACTCTTATACACATCTCTATCTCGTCATTCTACTTCCAACATAAATTATATCTCACTACGTGCTACCGAAATACGCATGGCTATTGAATAATATGCTGCTGCCTAATCCTTTAAATCTGAGCTAATCAACATTCCGGAAGCATACTACGATTTCCCGGTGATATCTGTGAATGGCATTATAGTAGAACCAAGTAGTTCCATACGATATATTGGTTTTATAATATAAGCTGACTTAACCTTTAGAAGCACACCAATAACATATGTAAACGTTCGAATTACCAGCTTCATATGATACGTGGTGGTTTGGTGATGACAACTCCCACCCACTGGCTCCCCAGGTTGCGGATAGGGGAAAGACAATTATATATAATGGTTAACTGCGAATAACAAATAAATAGTGCCGACAAAATCCAGGCTGCCCCTTGGCAATGCAAAGTACCTGTTTAGCTACCCGAGAAGGGTTACGCTAATGTGTATGGAGTGGCGACCGCATATTTTATTCAGCTACCGAAAGTAAAACATTAAATGACAACACAACTCAACAATAATCCATCCCGTATCGCTCGTCGTGCGGTTAAATAAGGAGCGCGACCTGTAATAACACCTCAGGTTGCAGTCGAAAAAGTAGTTACTGAAAGAGAGAAAGAAAAAGAAAATAAAAATAAAAATAAAAATGATAAAAAGAAAAATGAGACTTATACTTCAAACCTATTAAATGCATCCAAAGGTTTTAAAATAGGATCACTGAATACCCAAAAACTTAATAAAGTATATAAAATACCAAAATTGATATCCTCAACCTAAAGAAGATGACAAGAAATAATTTGCATCCAAGAGTATAGATTCGTACATCAATATATAGTCATCAAGGCATACAATTATGATAAATGGAAACTTCTAACCTTTTCAGCCTGGAAAAATAATATAAATGATGCAACTGGTGGAATCGGAATCCTGGTCAGCAACAAA